>CAUYLG010055043.1:0-83484 GCA_963573385.1 Cacajao melanocephalus
TGCTGAGTGTGGGGCTAGGGGTGGAATGCAGGAGTGGGTGTGGGGAGCCTGCATGGAGAAGGCAGGCGCCAGTAGGACGTCCGGCCTCCTGATAAGTGTTATCAGGTGCGGAGGGGGTGAGTATTGTCCATCCGGCTCCTGGGGAGGCTATCAGCCTTACATTAACCTTTTTTCATAAAGAGCCAGAGTACATATTTGAGGCTTTATGAACCACATATGGTTTAAAACGTTGGCTCCCTGGCACAGAAACAGAAAACTTCTGTGGAGGCCAAGAGATCACCTCATCCATTTTGTAGCTGGCATCCCCTCAGGCTAAGACCTGCCTTAGAAGGAAAGGGAGTAGAGCAAGCTTGTCCAACCAGCAGCCCATGGGCAGCATCTGACCCAACAAAAATTGAGTTTTCTTAAAACACTGAGTTTTTGTAATTTTTTTTAAGCCCATCAACTATCATAGTGTATTTTGTGTGTGACTCAGGGAAGCCAAAAGATTGGACACCCCAGAATTAAGGCATAGCTTTAAGATCATCACTTCCGTGCAAGACTCCACCATTCACTGCTGTATACTTTCTGGCAAATTACTTCATCTCTGTGACTGTTTCCTCATCTGCAAAAAGAGGATGATGATACATCAAGGGTGCTTGTGAGGTTTCACAGTTCATTTGTGTGGATGAGTACTCGAAGCTGAGCTTGCAGTGGCTCACGCCTGTAATCCCAGCACTCTGCGAGGCTGAGGCAGGCAGATTACCTAAGATCAGGAGTTCCAGACCAGCCTGTCTCTACTAAAAATACAAAAAATTAGCCAGGCGTGGTGGCCTGCACCTATAATCCCAGTTACTTGGGAGGCTGAGGCAGGAGAATTGCTGGAACCCAGGAGGCAGAGGTGACAGTGAGTGGACATTGCACCACTGCTCTCCAGCCTGGGTGACAGAGCAAGACTCTTATCTCAAAAAAAAAATAAAAAAAAAAAAAATCAGCCAGGCACAGTGGCTCACGCCTGTCATCCCATCACTTTCAGAGGCTGAGGTGGACGGATCATCTGAGGTCAGGAGTTTGAGACCAACTTGACCAACATGGAGAAACCCCTCCTTTACTAAAAATGCAAAAAATTAGCCAGGCGTGGTGGCACATGCCTGTAATCCCAGCTACTCGGGAGGCTGAGGCAGGAGAAAGGCTTGAACCCTGGAGTCAGAGGTTGCAGTGAGCTGAGATCGTGCTATTGCACTCCACCCTGGGCAAGAAGAGTGAAACTCCCTCTCAAAAAAAAAAAGTGTACCTGAAATATAGTAATTACAACATAATTACTAGACTTTATTGTTATGGCAGCAGAGGACCAAGAACCAGCACTCCCCATAGCCCATGTCACCCACAAACGGTTAGCTGCAGCTACTTTCTTGTAGATTATGGAAAAAAAAGGCGAGCCCTGCTCCTTCACTAAAACCCTAGACCAGGTAAAAACTTCCAAGACTCATGCTGAGGAGGGGAGCTTCATGAACTTGAATATTAGGGGTCACACAGGATTCTGTTCACAAAAATGAAAAATCACAACAGTGCAGACCATAGAAGTTTAGTGTGTCTTTAAGAGACTACAATGCAGACTCCTCTTCCGGAGAAAGGTCTTTCAGAGTCAGGGAACTGTCATTTGGATGCGTTGCTCATTTGTCATTTTCGTAGTCAGCTGGATTCTTCCTCTTGGATCTCTCAAACTCTTCAGTCCCCCATGTGTACACAAGATAAAACGCTATAAACGCTTTAAAAACCAAGAGAGCACACATACAAGACATAAAGAAAAAAAAGGTCTTAGTCCTCTTGTTTAAAGTATACACTTCAGTAGTTCTTAGCATATCCAAGGCCATGCAACTATCATCACTATCTGCTACATGTTTTACAAAGCATTTCACCACTGGTAAGAACTGGATAAAGACGACCTCAGGGGAACATGCTGGAATCACCCGAGAGACCCTGAGCCAGTCACTTCAGTTCTGTAACTCAGTTTTCCCCGTGTAAGATGGGGAGGATAACATGACCAGCTTAAGGGCTGTCACGAATATTCAACGAGAAAGGTGTGTACTGCAGTTACAGAGCGCTCGCCTGCCCGACCGCCAGCGCTCAGAGGGGAGCCGCAGTGACTGCTGCTGCTGCTGGGGTCCAGCCTCCCGCCCCCGCGGGCCCGGGGCACTCACGCGGCACCACGCGAAGGAAAGACTCCCGAATGCGGCGCACCACGTTGGGGACTCCTTTAGAAAAGACCTGCGGGAAGGCGCGCTGCTCGAAAGGTGACAAGCTGTAGGAGATCACATGCCGCATCCGCGTCAGATTCCCAAACTGGCGGCCCATGGTGGCGGCGGCCCTGCAGGACAGAGGGCGGACGGGAGCTTGGCTCGCTTTCGCGAAGCGCCGCAGTCCCCGCGAGGGTCTGTCCCCAACCCCACACGCCTGCCCCTGCACTCCTTATCCTTCTCCAGCCCAGGGAGGGGGGCACCCTTAGCCTCCCAGGGTCCACTAACACTGCACAACCAGACGCCACTCACGCACAGGAGTCACCGAGCCCTCCGCAGTCACCGATCCGGGGGACTCCTTCGTCACTTCCGGCAAGATCGGAAGCCGCTCTTGGAGGACGTGAGGTCATTTCTGGGAGATACCATTTTCCTGCTGTCTCTAGGGGGTGACGCCTTTGTCCCAGAAAGAAGTGTCCTGACTGGGTGACCCGTAGGTGGGCGGTGCCTTGGAGGCCCTCCCTGGGTCAGTGGCTTGGAGCCTAGCGGAGGACGTCGGGGATTGAGCGGGCTTTGGGGAGCAGTGGACAGGCGGAGGCGCTCACACTTCTCCTCAGCCGTCGGCCTTTCTGTGGAGTCCAATCAGGAACCGGTCGAATGCGGGAGGCGGGTGAGGGGACAAAGAGGTGACGAGGAAGGGGCCTGTCGACCTCCGGGGCCGCGCTGGCCAGGAGCTTGGGGCCTCCGAGTACTCCCGGCTGTGGACAGAGGGCCTCTGAGTCTGGAGGCCAGGCCACCCCACAGCAGAGGAGCGCGAGGTTTTATTTGGTCTTGGCCAGTAGCTCAAAGTGGGCTCCGTTATTTTCAGGCCAACAGCAACCCCAGCACCAAAATCAGGGACACACATCTAAGGCTTTTTTTGGTAACCTCTGTTTTAGAGTCCACTGGCAGGCTGTAAACAGTCCCAAGAGATAATACAAACGTTTCTTCAAATTCAGCCACAAAAATCATCAAATAATCATCAAGCAATTGATGAACACTGAGGCTGCGTCGACAGCAGCCAGCTTCCTCCCTAGATGGTTTGCGTGAGGTGGGGGGTATCACCATGCCCCAGTTCTTTCCTCTCCCCACATGAGAAGCAAGGAATGTCGGTTGAAAGGCCTTCTTGTGTTTTCCCTAAAGTGCATTCTGCTTAACGATGCTGTTGTCCTGTGCAGCTCACCATGCGGCGGCTGTCAGTGTTTTGTTAGTGGAATTGCTGGCCATATCTAATCTAGGACCAAACTCTCATTTAACAGTTGAGTGTGTTTTATAACACTGCTTACGGACCACAGAGGCTCGGCAGGCAGTCGACTTGTATTTTGCAGACACACCGTAGATTTCCTCAATCTAGCTACTGCACAGACTGGCTTTGTATTTTGTACTATGAGTGTGAGTTGACTTTCGTCCAGTATAGTCTCCTTCGGGGTAGCGCTGAATATCCCCTCATTTCAGCTTTTTGTGGTGCTCCTTTGCCTCATTTTTCTCATTTTTCTAAATCATAATGTCTAGCCTGGTCTCAGCTCCAAGGCAAGAACAGAAATACAGGTAAGGACAGAAATGCTATAGCGAATTCTACCACCATTTGGATGAATAATAAAAAACATTTATTTTATAGCATCTGCAAACATCCCAAAACCTTTCAACCAAAATATGTATAGATGAGTGTGTAGACCAAAGTAAGGACATCAAGATGTTATATTTAAAAGTAAATCAAGATTAAAGGCAATGTCCTTCTCTTTTAGGAACATTGCAAATACAATTGCAATACTCCAAGTACATATTCTGTACCCAGCCACCTGAGACGACTGGGAACTTCTATGCCAGTTGTGACTTTCTCACCCCTCAGATTAACATGCAGTGAATAATTACATATTGTAAACACCTGGAAGTGGAAGAGGCCGTGGGGATAAATTAAGAGGAAGAATAAAGCTAATACCGTATGTTGCATACCAACAGATCTGAGTATCATGAATAATTGGTTAGCTTTTCCACATGCCTCAGAAGTTTCAGCAATCACCTAACAAACATTTTAAGAATCCAAATTTCTAAAAAAATGAGAGATTTAAGATAATTCCTCAATTTATCTTAGACTTTCAGCTACATAGCTAGCACGGTAGTATAACAATAACAGGTTTTAAGTAAATGGCAGGGGAAAAGAGAGGAAAACTAACCAAGTCTCTATCTGATGAACAAATTGGCTGAATAAGGTGTTATCAGCTGCTTGATATAGAGCTGATAAAAAATCATCTTCAGCTAGGCATACTTGAGGCCTGATTACAGAGGTAACGCTCTTCCACCCACACACCTAAAATTTATTTAAGAGACCAAGCTAGGCTCTTCCTGGCTTTTAGGAAGAGGACTGGCATGGAGAAATACGTTCCTCACTAGTTCTCCCAAGCCATGGCGCTTCCCAGCAAATTCCTCCTTTGGTTTCGCTGCTTTGCCTGGCTGTGTTTTCCTATTAGTGTTGGTTCTCAGGCTTCTAGGGGAGATGCTCAGATTGCTGCTGCTAGTGCTGAGTTGGCATCTGAGGCTAAGCCTTGGTCCTTGCTGCAGCCTATAGATGAGAGAGACAGAGCTAGCCTCCTTCCCCTACTTTTCAAAGTTCTCTCTGGTGGGCGAGGTGGGGCACCTAGGCTGCAGCCAGACTCCAGAGCTTTGCACTACATGAAGAAGCTCTATAAGACATACGCTACGAAGGAAGGGATTCCTAAATCCAATAGAAGTCACCTCTACAACACTGTTCGGCTCTTCACCCCCTGTACCCAGCACAAGGAGGCTCCTGGAGACCAGGTAACAGGTGTGTAAAAGCAGATTGGTTAACTGGATGGAGGGAGGATGATAAACACTTCTGCATTTCAGTTACAGAAAGGAGCTGAGCCTAGCTCCTTGAACTGCATTTTATTTTGCATAAAACTGAGTATCCAACTGAAACAAATCTGGGACTTGAGCTTATTGTTTGTTCCTAATGCTCTCATTGGTTAAGGTGGGCTTACATGATGGAATTTTAAAGCGACACCAGAGACTTAATGGCTTTCAAGGCTGAGGGGAAATGCTGCTAGAGAATATTAGCATCTCTTTCTATACCACTAAGCTTTTGGCTGAGAAATGGACTTTAAACATCTCTTACAGCTATTGGTGTGCCATGTTAAATAGGATATTTTTCCCTTGTTACTTTCTTTGGGAGAAAATCTTAAGTCCCCATTTGGAACAATCAGCCCTTACAAGAACAAAATATCAGTCCACAGTTTGACTCAGCAATTGGGTGTGGTGCCTTAAAAAAATAACATATTTACCAGCTTTTTATTTTTCTCTGAGACTGAGTCTCGCTCTGTGGCCCAGGCTAGAGTGCAGTGGTGCAGTCTCGGCTCATTGCAACCTCTGCCTCCTGTGTTCAAGTGATTCTCCTGCCTCAGCCTCCCGAGTAGCTGGGACTATAGGCGCACGGCACTGTGCCTGGCTAATTTTTGTATTTTTAGTAGCGATGGGGTTTTACCATATTGGTCAGGCTGGTCTCAAACCCCTGACCTCAAGTGATCCGCCCACCTCAGCCTCCTAAAGTGCTGGGATTACAAATGTGAGCCATTGAGCCCAGCAACCAGCTCTTGATTTAAAATCACTGGAACCCAACAGGGCAGTTGTGTCTGCTTAAAACCCTTTCTCCTAGGCCAGGCGCAGTGGCTCTAGCCTGTCATTCCAGTACTTTGGGAGGCTGAGGCGGACGAATCACTTGAGGTCAGGAGTTCGAGACCAGCCTGGCCAACATGGTGAAACCCCGTCTCTACTAAAAATACAAAAATTAGCTGGGCATGGTGGTGCATTCCTATAGTCCCAGCTGCTAGGGAAGCTGAGGAAGGAGAATAGCTTGAACCGGGAGGCGGAGGTTGCAATGAGCCAAGATTGCACCATTGCACCCTAGCCTGAGCGACAGAGCGAGACTCTGTCTCCAAACAAAAGACCCGTTTTCCTTCCTTAATATCCTATTTTAATATAGTGGTTTTAGAGCGTCTGTTTTTAATCTCAAGTGTTCCAAATTAACTCGGATGATTACCTTGTTGTAAATTGACTTTCTTCACTAAGGCTTAGAATGTCATCTTAGTAAGTCTGATAAGTGTTTTTATTATGGTGTGCCCTCTAGAGATCCAAGAGAAAAATACTACTTTCCTTATCAGCTACTTCTGTGTTTGGAGCAAATTATTCAGAATGAAACTTCAGGCTGCGCACAATGGCTCATGCCTGTGCTTCCAGCACTTTGGGAGGTTGAGGCAGGAGGGTCACCTGAGCCCAGAAGTTGTTTGAACAGCCTGAGCAACATGGCGAGACCTTGTCTCTACAAAAACAAAACATTAGCTGGGCATGGTGGCTCGCACCTGTAGGCCCAACTACTAGGGAGGCCAAGGTGGGAGGATCAGTTGAGCCTGGGAGGTTGAGAGTGCAGTGGCCATGATGGTGCCACTGCACTCCAGCCTGGGTAACAGAGTGAGACCCTGTCTTGAAAAAAATAAAAACGAAACCTCAGAATGTAGTGATTCCCTGTTACTTCAATTCACCACCAAATCTGACTTTCTAGAGATAAAATGTCCAGTATGGTTGCTGGGAATTAGTAATGGTACCAATTGCCTTCCTTTTCTCTATTAAACCCCATTCTCTTTTTTGAGTCTTGAGAAAGCAGAAAAAAGAAGGGAAAAAGCATATTACAAAGTACTGATTCCTTGACTTGACTGCCTGTTATGTTGACTCATGTTCAAGCACTACTGCTAGATTGTTTTTCTTCTCAGGAATCCTTCCATCAGTGGACCTGCTATTTAACCTGGATCGCATTACTACCGTTGAACACTTACTCAAGTCAGTCTTGCTGTACACTATCGATGATTCAGTTTCTTTTTTCTCTGCTGTCAAATGTGTGTGCAACCTGATGATGAAGGAGCCAAAGTTTTCTAGCAAGACTATCCCCAGAGGTTTATACTCATTTACCTTTAACTCACAGTTTGAATTTGGAAAGAAACACAAGTGGATTGAGATTGATGTGACCAGCCTCCTTCAACCTTTAATGGCCTCCAACAAGAGAAGTGTTCACATGTCTGTAAATTTTACATGCATGAAAGACCAGCTGCAGCATCCGTTAGCACAGAATGGTTTGTTTAACATGACTCTTCTGGTGCCCCCCTCACTCGTCTTATATTTGAATGACACAAGTGCTCAGGCTTATCACAGGTGGTATTCCCTCCACTATAAAAGGAGGGCTTCCCAGTGTCCTGACCAGGAGAGAAGTCTGTCTGCCTATCCTGTGGGAGAAGAGGCTGCTGAGGATGGGAGAACTTCCCATCACCGTCACCGCAGAGGTCAGGAAACTGTCAGCTCTAAATTGAAGAAGCCCTTGGTCCCAGCTGCCCTCAATCTGAGTGAGTACTTCAAACAGTTTCTTTTTCCCCAAAACGAGTGTGAGCTCCATGACTTTAGACTTAGCTTTAGTCAGCTGAAGTGGGACAACTGGATTGTGGCTCCGCACAGGTACAACCCTCGATACTGTAAAGGGGACTGTCCAAGGGCAGTTGGACATCGGTATGGCTCTCCAGTTCACACCATGGTGCAGAACATCATTTATGAGAAGCTGGACTCCTCAGTGCCAAGACCATCATGTGTACCTGCCAAATACAGCCCCTTGAGTGTGTTGACCATTGAGCCCGATGGCTCAATTGCCTATAAAGAGTATGAAGATATGATAGCTACAAAGTGTACCTGTCGTTAACAAATGGTCCTCTTAAGACCTTGAGCCTATTTGGCAAAGTATTTGTGCCTTCAAGAGAAAGCTTCATATGTTAAGTCTCAATAAAATGCAGCGTATGTTGTATAAAGAAGAACCTGTGTAGATTAGTACTTTACATGGCATCTATCAGGATAAGGGGATAACATCAATTGTTGCTTCAGAGCCTTTTTTTATTTCCAGATTTAAATGAAATATTATTGTGGAGAACTTTACATTTTTTTCTTGAGCTGTTATTTTCTTTTCATAGGAGTCTTATCCTTGATAGGGAAAAAAACCTTAATTAGCATAAATCCTGGATGGACCTGCACTATAAATAGGCAATTCAGATTGTAGTCTTAATCAAAAAATAAATTTCTGTCAATGGCATAAATTTTTTGTGTGTTTTATTAAAGATTGCTTTTAAGTGATCTTTTGGGGGAGAGAGGAAGTATCTAAAAACTGGCCATAGCTCAACTTTTGATCCTTTTTCAGGGTGAAAGAGAGCCTGACTTCACCTGAATCCTCATGAAATGACACTCAATAGGACTAGAGAGTAGGCAGTTTAACCCATTTCTGTTGCTTTAGTGTGATTGGCGAACAATATACTAATTCTCCTTGTTAACTGGCATATATAAATTAAGCAGGTCACACAGAACAAAATAACATTTGTCCCATTCATTTAAAGGAAATTGCCTTGCATATTTTCCCAAGAAAACCTATATACAAGACTTTATAACTGTATTTTTTCTTTATATATTTAAAACCTCTGACCTTATGAAAGGAAGCCAGGGAAGGTTTTGTGTCTTTTGGTTTGGTTTGGTTTTTGCTGATTTCCTTAGCTCCCTCCACTCCAACCCCACAGATTTTTTTCTAGCTGCATTTACAACTGTTCCTACTAAGCTTACGGTAGTGACTGGTTATATTACTGACTGGTCTTACGTGGATGCTAGGGTTTTTATGTAGGTTTTCAATACATCTGTTTTGAGAGTGCCCTGGAGACACAGAGGTAGGTTTGGTATGGTGATTTTGTGTTTGAGTTTCTAAAACCTTGATGTATAAACCAAAATAACTCCTAGATGTAATAAGTACTTTTCATTCTTGTAAATGATCTTTTCTTGGTGCTATTTTTAGCTTCATTAAATATGCATATACCATATAATTTACCCATTTAAAGTGTACAATGGCTTATAGTATATTCATAAACATGGGACCCCATCATCATCAATTTTAGAACATGTTTATCACCTCAAAAAGAAACCTTAGACTCTTTAGCTAGTACTCCCGTTTCCCATCCTGCCCCACTCCCCACCCTAAGCAACTACTAACCCGTTGATAGGTTTCCTGATTCAGGACTTTCATATGAATGGAGCCATACAATAGGCTGGCTCCTTTCATTTAGCATGTTTTCAACATTCATTTGTACTGTAGCATGTATCAGTACTTTCTAGTGGCTATATTTCATTGTATGGCTATACCAAATTTTGTTTATCCATTTGTCGATGGACATTTGGGCTGTTTCCATTTTTTAGCTATTACAAATAATGCTGATAAAATTCATGTAGAAGTTTTATTTCTTTGGAGTACATACCTAAGAGTAGAATTGCTAGGTCATATGGTAACTACATTTAGTCATTGAAGAACTGCTAGATTTTTTTCCAAACCAGCTGCACCATTTTACATTCCCACCAGCAGTGTACGAGAGTTCTGATTTCTCATCCTTTCAACACTCACCTGACTTTGGGAGATGTTGTTATTTTTATTTTCTATGGGTATATAATAGTTGTACATATTTATAGGCACATGTGATATTTTGATATAAGCATACAATGTGTAATGAACGTAACTGACTTTTCTGACCATCCAAGTGGGTGTGAAACGGTATCTCATTGTGGTTTTGATTTGCATTCCCTTGATAACTAATGATGTTGAGCATCTCTTCATTTGCTTATTAGCCATTTGTATATCTTTTCTGAAGAAATGTCCATTAAGATCATTTGCCCATTTTCTAATTGTATGTTTATTGAGTTGTAAGAGTTATTTATATATTCTAGATACAAGTTTCTTAGACTATTTTCAAATATTTTCTCTCATTCTATGGGCTGCCTTTTTGTGACTTTATTGTAATGTGTATATATATATATATATATATATATATATATACAACATTTTACTAACAAGTATTTTTTAAGTGTACAAGTCAGTGGCATTAAGTACGTTCACGTTGATTTCTGACCATCACTACTATCTCAAATTTTTCATCGTCCCAATCTGAAATTCTTCCCATATAGAGTTAAAAAAAAAAAATCCCAGCCTGGGCAACAGACAGGGTTCTACAGTGTTACTAACTTTAAAAAAATTCCAGCTTGGGAAACACTACAAAACTCCGTCCCCACAAAAAATACAAAAATTAGCTGGGCATGATGTCATGAGCCTGTAGTTCCAGGTGCTCAGGAAGCTAAGGCAGGAGGATTACTTGAGCCTCGAAAGTCAAGGCTGCAGTGAGCTATGATTGCGCCACTGCACTCCAACTCTAGCCTGGGTGGCAGAGTGAGACCCTGTCTCAAAAAAAAAAAAACATTTATTTTCTCCTTGCTGTCCATAGTAACCACTATTCTGTTATATCTCTACAAATTTGCTTGTTCTAGGTATTTCCTATAAGTGAATCATTCAATATTTGTTCTTTTGTGTCTTAGCATGATGTTTTCAAGGTTCATTCATGTTGTAGCATATATCAGATTTTCTTTCCTCATTAAGGCCGAATAATCCATTGTACTCATACCACATTTTGTTCATCTATCAGTGGACGCTTCAATTGTTTCTACCTTTTAGCTATTGTGAATAATGCTGCTATGAGCATTGGTTTACAAATATCTGTTAGAATCTCTGCTTTCAATTCATTTGGATCTATTCCTAGAAATAGAACAGCGGGATCACAGGGTAATTCTTTGTGGCCATAGCATTTTACATTTCTACCAGCGATTTACAAGTATTCCAATTTCTCCACCTCATAGCCAGCACTTGTAATTTTATTTGCTCTGTGTGTGTGTGTATACAAACAGCAAATAAAATTACAAGTATGTGTGTATGTGTCTATGTGTATGTATGTGTGTATGTGTATATATGTATAATATAGCTATCCTAATGGCTGTGAAATGGCATCTCATTATGTGTGTGGTTGTCTTTTTGTTTGGTTTATTTTTAGAAGTAAAAGAATAGTTACTCCATAGGCAGAGCAGCTTCATTGTGGTTTTGATTTGCATTTCTCTAATAACTGAGGATGTTGAGTATTTCTTCATGTGTTTACTATTTGTGTATCTTCTTTGGAGAAATGTCTATTGAGATCTTTTTCCTTTTTTTTTTTTTTTGAGATGGGGTCTCTCTCTGTTGCCCAGGCTGGAGTACAGTGGCATGATCTCAGCTTACTGCAACCTCCACCTCCCTGGTTCAAGCGATTCTCATGCCCCAGCCTCCTAGATAGCTGGGATTGCAGGCACATGCCATCACACCTGGCTAAGTTTTGTATTTTTAGTAGAGACAGGGTTTCACCATGTTGGCCAGGCTGACCTCAAACTCCTCACCTCAAGTGATCTGCCTGCCTCGGCCTTCCCAAGTGCTGAGATTACAGGCATGAGACACTGTATCCAGCCCTGTCCACTTTAAAATGTATTTTCTCATTCTTTGGGTTACCTTTACACTTTTCACTGTGTGTGTGTGTGTGTGTGTGTGTGTGTGTGTGTGTGTGTGTAGGTAGAGACATGGGGTTTTACCATGTTGCCAGGGTGGTCTTGAACTCCTGAGCTCAAGCAATCTGCCCACCTCAGCCTCCCAAAATGTTGGGATTACAAGCATGAGCTGCTATGCCCAGCCCCTTTTCACTCTCTCAGTAGTCCTTTGCACAAAAGTTTTCAATTTTGATTAAGTCTAAAACATCTGTTTTTCAATTTTTTGCCTATGCTTTTGGTGTCATATCCAAGGAATCATTGCTAGATCCAATTTTGGGTTGTAAAATCAATGTCATGAAGATCTTTCCCTATGTTTTCTTCTAATGGTTTTGTAATTTTAGCTTTTACTTGAGTCTCTAATCCATTTTGAGTTAATATTTGTATATGGTGTGAGGTAGAGGTCCAACTCTTACTTTTGCATGTGCATATCTAGTTGTTTCAGTATCATTTGTTAAGATGATTTTTTCTCCTCTTGGATTATTTTGGAATTCTTGTAAAAAACAGTTGACCAGGCTGGGAGTGATGACTCACACCTGTAATCTCAGCACTTCGGGAGCCTGAGACAGGAGGATTGCTTGAATCCAGGAGTTTGAGACAAGTCTGGGAGGTAACAAAGTGAGACACTGTCTCTACAAAAAATACAAAATAAAAAAATTAGCTAGGTGTGGTGGTGCACACCTGTAGTTACAGCTACTCGGGAGGCTGAGGCAGGAGGATTGTTGAGCTCAGGAGGTTGAGGCAGCATAGAACTATGATTACATACCTATACTCCAGGGTGACAGAGCAAGACCCTGTCTTTTTATATATATATACTTTTTTTTTTTTTTTTTTTTTTAGACAGTCTGTCTCTCTGTCATCCAGGCTGGAGTGCAGTATAGTGTGAACTCAGTGGTGTGATCTTGGCTCTCCTTCCCAGGTTCAAGCGATTCTTGTACCTTGACCTCTGGAGTAGCTGGCATTACAGGCAGGTGTCATCACACCTAGCTAATTTTTGTATTTTTTGAAGAGATGAGGTTTTGCCATGTTGGCTAGGCTGGTCTCCAACTCCTAGCCTCAAGTGATCTACCTCCCTCAGCCTCCCAAAGTGCTGGGATTACAGGTATTAGCTACTGTGCCCGGCTAAAACCATATGAATTTTAGAATCAATTCATTAATTTCTGCAAAAAAGTCAGCTAGGATTTTCATAGGGATTGTATTGAATCTGTAGATCAGTTTGGGAAGAATTGCCATCTTAACAATGTTGTCTTCCAGTTCATGAATATAAGATGTTTCCCATTTGTTTGGATAATCTTTAATTTTCTTTTTGTTTTTTGTTTTTTGAGACAGGGTCTCACTCTATTGCCCAGGCTGGAGGCTCCCTGTAGCCTTCACCTGCCAGGCTCAGGTGATCCTCCTACTTGAGCCTCCCAGGTAGCTGGGACCATCGGTATGTGCCACCACTCTTGGCTAATTTTGTGTAGTTTTAGTAGAGATGGTGTCTCACCATCTCTACTGTCTTGCCCAGGTTGGTTACAAACTCCAGGCTCAAGTGATCCTCCCACCTCTTCCCTCGCAAAGTGGTAAGGTTACTGGCCAGGCGCAGTGGCTCATACCTGTAACCCCAGCATTTCAGGAGGCCAAGGCAGGCAGATCACTTGAGATCAGGAATTTGAGACCAGCCTGGCCAACATGGTGAAACTGCCCTCTACTAAAAATACAAAAATTAACTGGGCATGGTGGCGCATGCCTGCAATCCTAGCTACTTGGGAGGCTGAGGCAGGAGAATTGCGTGAACCTGGGAGGTGGAGGCTGCAGTGAGCCAAGATATTGTGCCGCTATACTCCAGCCTGGGCAACAGAGTGAGACTCCATCTGGAAGAAGAAGAAGAAAAAAATAGGGTTATAGGTGCCTGGCCATTTATGTCATTTTTAAGAGTTAAAGGGTCGAGTGTGGTGGCTCACATCTAATCCTACCATTTTGGGAGGCTAAGGTGACAGAATCCCTTGAGTTCAGGAGTTCAAGACCAGCCTGGACAATGTAGTGAGACCCCATCTCTTAAAGAAAAAAATTCAGCTGGATGTAATGGCTCAAACCTGTAGTCCCCACTATTCTTGAGGCTGACATGGGAGAATTACCCAAGCCCAAGAGATGGAAGTTGCAGTGAGCCATGATCGTGTCATTGCACTCCAGCCTGGGCAATGGAGTGAGATCCCATCTCTAGAAATAAAAGTAAGGCATCTGAAATGGGCTGGGCACAATGGCTCACACCTGCAATCTCATCCCACTTTGGGAGGCCAAGTCCGGTGGATCATTTGAGGTCAGGAGTTCAAGACCAGCCTGACCAACCTAGTGAAACTCTGTCTCTACTAAAAATAGAAAAAATTAGCCAGGTATGGTGGCACATGCCTGAAATCCCAGCTACCTGGGAGGCTGAGGCAGGAGAATTGCTTGAACCTGGGAGGCTGAGGTTGCAGTGAGCCAAGATTGCGCCACTGCATACCAGCCTGGGCAACAGAATGAGACCCCATCTCAAAAAAAAAAAATGTGGAATGAAAAGGGCATAAATAATGGTGCCAATGTACAATTGAACTTAATTGAAGGTAACTTCCCTTTAATATAGCTGCTTTCAAATAGATCACATTAAATATATATTGACCTAAATTATGCCTCATAGTTTCCTAACCTATTATTTTTATTTTTGAGGCGGAGTCTCACTCTGTCACTCATGCTGGAGTGCAGTGGTGTGATCTCGGCTCACTGCAACCTCCACCCCTACCCAGGTTCAAGCAATTCTCATGCCTCAACCTCCAGCGTAGCCGGGACTATAGGCACCTGCCACCACCTCCAGCTAATTTTTGTATTTTTAGTAGAGACAGGCTTTCACTATGTTGGCCAGGCTGGTCTCAAACTCCTGACCTCAGGTCCGCCTGCGTTGGCCTCCCAAAGTATTGGAATTATAGGCGTGAGCCACTGTGCCCAGCCATCATTTTTATATTTATGGTTTATATATATATATATATATAGCCAGAAAAGAATTGTTATTGCTCATATGTTTTTATTTATATATAAAATGAGATGGAGTCTTGCTCTGTGGTCAGGCTGGAGTGCTGTGGCACAATCTTGGCTGACTGCAACCTCTGTCTCCTAGGTTCAAGCAATTCTCCTGTCTTGGCCTCCTGAGTAGCTAGGACAACAGCTTGCCACCATGCCCAGCTAATTTTTATATTTTTAGTAGAGACGGGATTTTGCCATGTTGGCCAGGATGGTCTCAATTTCTTGACCTCATGATCCACCACCTCGGCCTCCCAAAGTGCTGTGATTAGAGGCAAGAGCCACTGTGCCCGGCCTCTATTTATTTTTTTATTTATTTTTATTTATTTTGAGACAGAGTTTTGCTCTTGTTTCCCAGGCTGGAGTCCAATGATGCTATCTCAGCTCAGTGCAACTTCCATGTCCTGGGTTCAAGTGATTGTCCTGCCTCAGCCTCCCAAGTGGCTGGGGTTACAGGGATGTACCACCACACGTGACTAGTTTTATATTTTTAGTAGAGACAGGGTCTCACATGTTGGTCAGGTTGGTCTTGAACTCCTGACTTCAGGTGATCCACCTGCCTCAGCCTCCCAAAGTGCTGGGATTACAGCCGTGAGCCACTTTGCCAGGCCTGTTTTTATTTTTTGCATGACCTAGTTCTGTGGTTGAGTATGAATGTGGTCTGAAATCTGAAGATATCAAAACGAAGAAAGCAGGGGAGTTTGAAAAGAAAATGAAGGGAAAAGTTTGATGGAAGTTGAGTATTAGGGTCAATGCCAAAATTCAGGAGCAGAAAAATTGTTGGGCATTCTTACAGGTAAGTTCTAAAAAGTACTTACCTAAACTTTTTTGCATAGTGTTTTGATGCTATAGGTGAATAATGATAACTTGACATTAATTTTTTTTTCTTAGACTTTATTTGTAAATCTAATTTCACTCACAGGACAGTGTTAATATTCCTGTAATATGTCAGGGCTGATAGACCTGCTAAGTTTAAACTTCACAGTTTCTCTTATACACAATTGAGAAGGATATACTAATTGCTCAACTCCCTCTCCCATATGAAACCTATTTTCTTTAGTTACTCTTATAAAAGCTGCGACTCTAGAAAACAAATGAGAAACGACAACAGTGATTTAAATCTGGAAATTTAAGGATGAAGCTACATCTGCCTTAAATAGATGCATTCAGCTTTGGTATTTAGTCCAGATGAGATATGAGGTCACTTAATGTGATGAGTGCCTTACTATGCCAAGGAACAATGGGTTACGTCAGGCGCTGGTTTTACCTTTAGCTCTGAATTTCCTGCCCTTTATCAGTTTAAATCAACTCCTGTATTATGTTGAATACTTTTGTGTTTTGCTAATCAGCTTCAAGGGCAGCAGCCACTGGACTTGGTTTAGAGTGCCATTTAGACAGTCTGTGGGAAAAGAAAAAAAAGCTCTTCGTGGGGTAGAAGGGAAAGAAAAATGCTCAGACAGAACTTGGTTTATATCAAATTTTATGAAGTTGATTTTAATGAAAAATAAGAATTTAAACGAAAAATAAAAAAAATTTATGTAATGAATTTTAGTGTTTAAATTTGTAAGGATTGTAACTTATAAAGTGAAAAATGAAGTGAAATAAAAAATTTTAAAATGTTCTTTTAGAGGATGTAAGACCCAAAAATATTTTAGGTATGTAGATTAGCTAAATGGATACAATAGACAACTATGCTGCTTAACTCATTAACTGTTCTCTAAATAGAAACAAAATATAAACACAACCAGGAGATGCAGGCACTTCATCCTTTACCATAATTGACAAGTCAAATAGGGCCTCTTCTTGTGGCTAGCTACTTCCTGATTCAGTTGTTCTTCCCAAACCATGTATTTACTAGTTGATTTTTAGAAAGGGCCTTGTTAATAAGACCAGGACTCAGGATTTTATACATGGCCTACCAGAGTATTTCCTTGTCTTACCTTAGTATGTAATGCAATTTGTATCAGATGATTCTATTTTTTATTTTTTTATATCAAATAATTGAGTAACTAGACATATGTGGATAAGTGTCAACTGTACACTTTGGGAATCTTTCTCCTTTAAGAGTAATAGAGGTGTCGGGCACACTTGCTCACGCCTGTAATCCCAGCACTTTGGGAGGCCATGGCGGGCAGATCATGAGGTCAGGAGATCAAGACCATCCTGGCTGGCATGGTGAAACCCCATCTCTACTAAAAATACAAAAATTAGCTGGGCATGGTGGCAGGTGCCTGTAGTCCCAGCTACTCGGGATGCTGAGGCAGAAGAGTCACTTGAACCTAGGAGGCAGAGGTTGCAGTGAGCTGAGATTGTGCCACTACACTCCAGCCTGGGCGACAGAGTGAGACTCCATCTCAAAAAAAAAAAAAAAAAAAGTAATAGGGGCTTTGTGAACAATACACGGAGTCATTGATAGACCTGTCTTTGATGCTGGTGTCTTTCCATGCTGGAATAACAGTCAGTGTAATAAGAGTTCACAACCTGTGCCTGGATGTCATTTTGGCTTTCTCAAATAATTAGCTCATTAAATAAATATTTATTGAACACTGACTATGGGCCAGGCGCTGTGTGTGGTTAAGAACAGTCTGATGTTCTTAGCTCCCAGAGAGGGATATTGGCTACCAGCTATGTAGGCGTCCTCTATGACCCTAAGTTCATCAGTGAGCATTCATCTCTGTGGAACATTCTATAAAGGAATACATTTTGTGGTGGCACTCCAAAAGCAGGCTGGGTGAATACTAAATGATCTTACTTTTGATTAGAATTGTTTAAACTTTTTATTTTAGCAGAGATACTAAAATAATATAGTAAGTAATATAAATAGTAAATTTAGATACCGAATAATATACTAAAAGAGATAATTTCAGATTTAAATAAAATTACAAGAAATAATACAGAGATCCTGTATATCTTTTATCCAGTTTCTTCAGTCTTGCAAAACTATAGCATAATATCACAACCAGGATATTGACATTGATAGAATTTTTGACATTAAAACTTACTTGGCCCAGGGGAAATACTGATTTTAACATCAAAAGAGTTTTTATATCTCCTGGTGGAATTTGCTTAATGGTTCAATATTTTTTCATTTTACATTGTTTCACCTCTCCCTTGAAACTCTGAGGCTTCTGTACTATGATTTCATTTATTCAATATTTATTGGGTGCACACTACATGGCAGGTACCCTTGTAGATGGTCTAATGGCAAATAAGATAGACATGATACTTGCTTTCATGGAGCTTTTGTTATAGTGTGGGGACACAGACAATTTTAAAAAAGCGTTCATATTCAAGAACCTCTAGGCTAGGGGCTGAGGAGAGAACAAACTTGTGTTCTAGGAACAGAAAGAGCTGGATGTGGCTGGCGTGTCTTGGGGAAAAGGAATGGGTGGAATGGCAAGTGGAATGGGAGAGGTTGAAGGAACATGCAGACTCCATGATACCAGACCTTGTTGGCCAGCACAAGGGCATTAGATTTATTATTTATGTATTATTTTTTGAGGCAGGGCCTCACTTTGTCACCCAGGCAGGAGTGCAGTGGCATGATTTTGACTCACTGCAACCTCGACCTCCCACCTCAGCCCCACAAATAGCTGGGATTACAGGCATGAACCACCATGCCTGGCTAATTTTTGTATTTTTTAGTAGAAATTTTCACCATGTTGGCCAGGCTGGTCTCAAACTCCTGGCCTCAAGTGATCCACCCACCTCAGCCTCCCAAAGTGCTGGGATTATAGGTGTGAGCCGCCACACCCAGCCAGGTATTAGTTCTTTTTTTTTTTTTTCCCAAGGTGGAGTCTCACTCTGTCACCCAGGCTGGAATGCAGTGGCACAATCTCAGCTGATTGCAACCTCCACCCACGGTTCAACTGATTCTACTGCCTCAGCCTCCTGCCTGAGTAGCTAGGGCTAAAGGCACATGCCACCATGCCCAGCTTTTTGTATTTTTAGCAGAGATGAGTTTTGCCATGTTGCCTGTAGTCCCAGCTGCTTGGGAGGCTGAGGCAGGACAATCGCTTGAACCCAGGAGGTGAAGGTTGCAGTGAGCAGATATCACACCACAGCACTTCAGTGTGGGTGACAGAATAAGACTGTCTCAGAAAAAAAAAAAAAAGAATCCAACCATATCAGGCCCCTGATTAAACATTCTCAATGGCTTACTTTAGAACTTGGCATACAAATCTAATACTTGGCCAGGCATGGTGACTCATGCCTGTAATCCTAGCACTTTGCGAGGCTGAAGTGGGTGGATTGCTTGAGACCAGGAGTTCAAGACCAGCTTGGGCAACACAGGGAGACCTCATCACTACAAATAATAAAAAATTTTGCCACGTGTGGTGGTACACATCTGTGGTCCCAACAACTTGGGAGGTTGAGGTAGGGGAATAGCTTGAGCCCAGGGAGTCAAGGCTGCAGTGAGCTGTGATCATATTACTGCACTCTAGTCTGGGCAACAGAGTTTCAAAAAAAAAAAAATTCTAAATGTTCTATGTAGTATTGTTTGGCAGGGACTAGTTTAAAGCAGAGAGACCTTTGGAAGAGGTTGTTGTCATGGTTCAGGTGAGAGTTGATGTTGCTTTGGACTATGGCAGTGGAGATGGTGCAGAGAAGTGAAAAAACTTGGAATTTATTTTAATGGCTTTTTATTTGGTCTATCTCTCTGAGGTGGTAGGGTGGCAACATTATAAGAGAAGAAACATAAGTTCTTAGAGTGAAATGAAAAGATACAAGTTATCGCATTCTTTGGCTTTATAGTCCCATCCAAATGAAGTGTTTCTTAATTACAATTTTTTTGAAATCATCTTCTTGCATTGATTTTGTCCTTTACCTTTCATGTTGGAGGCTTTTTTGAAAAGTCTTTTGTTGTCTATGAGTAGAAGGCCCTAGAAAAGCCATTGGAAGCTCTGTATCAGAAGATAAGATGTGTTAGTGCACTCTTGTTTGAAGCACCTATCAATTTCTTTGTTTTTCCAGAGACGAATTATCCAATCTTCTGGTGGGGAAAAAATATTGGGCAAAGATACACACTTAGCTACTGGTGGCTTTAGAGCCCACAATGCAAGTTAAGATCTCATCGTCACAGTGAGCACTTTCACCCTTTTTCTCCAATAATCTATTACTTCCCCCAACCTCCAACATGCCTGGAGTTTATTTGCCTGGAACTTCTTTGAAACTGTCCCACAGAATCAACTCCCAGTCTCTTGTTAGTTGGGAGAGGGACAGTCATCTAGCTGCTTGGGATGAGAGTGTCCATAGGGGCCCAATTGTTCCATCTAAAGACTCAGCCAATACCCACCTACAGTCACAGCTGGCCCCCTGCTTTCCATGGTACATGTTATGATACGTGGTACGTGGATCCTGAGCTTCTTCAGGGTCTGAGGCTTAACTCACTAGCTTCTCATTGACATCCACCTCCCTAGCAGGTTTAGGTTTCACTTTTTCCTAACTGCTCACTCTTCCAGATAATTTCTAACTTCTGAAACTGTTCACACTCATCTGCTGTTCTCTCCTCCCTTACTCTTTTTTTTAAACTTTTTAATTTTATTATTTTTTTTTTTTTTAAGAGACGGGGTCTCGCTATGTTGTCCAGGCTGGAGTGCAGTGGCTATTCACAGGTGCGATCCCACTACTGATCAGCACGAGAGTTTTGATCTGCTCCGTTTCCGACCTTGGCCGGTTCACCCCTCCTTAGGCAACCTGGTGGTCCCCCGCTCCCGGGAGGTCACCATATTGATGCCGAACTTAGTGCGGACACCCGATCGGCATAGCGCGCTACAGCCCAGAACTCCTGAGCTCAGGCTATCCTCCCACCTTAGCCTCCCGAGTAGCTGGGACTACATGCATGCACCACCGCGCCCGGCTCTCCTCCCTTGTCCGTATGGGTATATTTGATGTTCGCTTGCTCTAATGTTAGTGGGAAGAAGTACAGATAAATGCATGTGCTCAGTTCTCCAAGTCAAAAAGAGGTGCTCCTTAAAAGTACCAGGTAAAGTCCTCGTCCAAACCTCTGCTTAGAGAAAATAAGAAAAGTTTATAGCAGTTTGCAATCCCTTTGTGACCTGCAAATAATTTGCTACATGTTCTTTGTCTAATAGCATCCTTAATTTTCTCCATCTCATCCTTCTATCAGTTTTAGGTAAGTAAAGTAGTATTCCTAAAGCAGGAGAACATCCAACATTTGGACTGTATAACATATTTGACACTAAAAAGTACCTCATTAGATAATATTAACTAGCAGGTTTACACTTGCCAGTAAGTAATCTGAAGTTTTGTCTAAATGTAGGAAAATGGATTTCAATTGTACCTTTAGAAAATGGACAAACAGGTTTAACAGTTTATTAAAGTCAAAAGGCTAGTAGGCTCAGCTTCTATTGATCATTCTCCAGGAAAATTTGTGCTGTGAACTTTGCAAATCATTGCGTGATTAGAGAAGAAAGTGATTAGCATCACAAGTTTTCTTTGTGTTTGTGCCCTTGACCATTGCCAGTTTGTGAAATACTTGTAAAGCGCTGAAGCAGGGTTGTAGAGATTAAGGAATCTTGGAGATTTACTGAGCTGATGCTCCACATTTAGCGCTTCCTGGACCTGAAGAGTTCATGAGTCGATCTTATCATATCCTTCTCCAACAAAACTACATACAAGGTAAAAAGTATTCCCAGCAGCAGCACTTGGTTTATTGTCACTTACCAAGACCATACTAGAGAGAGAAATAGTAGGCAGGACCTAGGGAATTAATTAGAATAGTTATAAGTATGAGCTCTGAAACTACCTTGGCTCTGACTTTGGGCAAATAAGCTCAGCTCTCTGAGACTCAGTTTCCTTCTCCATAAAACAGGATGACAATACTTACTTCGCAGAGTTGTGAGGGTTAATGTGTTAATACCTGTAAAGAGCTCAGAACAATGCCTACAAAAATCGATTCCCACTAAGCGCTGCTTTTATTATTCCCACAACTAAGGTGCTCTGAAGCTGTGCTGTCCAATAGAGTTGTCACTAGTCATGTGTAGCTACTGAGCATTTAAAATATGGGTAGTCAAAATTGAGATGAGCTTTAACTATAAAATATTACCAGTTTTCAAAGACGTTTGAAGTCTTTTACCAAAGACTTAAGATTTTAAAACACGAAGCATATATTTTACATCTAGCATGAATCTATTCCCTCCATGGAAAACCTACATGCCCACACACTGCCCACCTCACTGATTTTTACTAATGGTTTCAATTCCCTTTGAAGGCTACTGGTGGGCTGGTGTATTGCCAAACTATTGGGAGTTTCACACATGCAAATTTTAATCTCTGACCTCTGCAAATGAAAGATCTTTATGTTCTCCAACTGTGAAGTGTGTTCACAATTTCTATGCAGAGCATCTGTCTGTGCATGAACTCAGAGGCTCTGTGAACATATCTGTTCGCTGCCATGTTTGAGAATTTTCATGGAAAAGAGGGTTTTTTTTTTTTTTTGTAAAAGCCCTGGCAATACCATCTCTTTCCAAAGAATGCCCCACAAATGCTGTGTTGGAGCTAAATTTTCAGCCCTGGTATTGTGTCCAAGTGTTTTGAGAAGTCTCATACCAAAGTAAGCCCACAACAAGCTATGCTGGTTTTGTCATAAGGAACACTGTTTGAAATGCTTAACAAGAAATTCATATGGGTTTTTGTCTTGTTGATACATTTTGGGACACCAGGGTGGGTGGATTGCTTGAGCCCAGGAGTTGGAGACCAGCCTGGGTAATATGGCAAAACCCCATCTCTACAAAAAATACAAAAATTAGCTGGGCATGGTGGTATGTGCCTCTAGTCCCAGCTATTTGGGAGGCTGAGGCAGGTGGATTGCTTGAACCCAGAAGGTTGGGACTGCAATGAGCCGTAATTTCCCCACTATACTCCAAGCTGGGTGACAGAAAGACCCAGTCTCCAAAAAAAAAAAAAAAAAAAAAAAAGGTATAATGGGAGTTAACAAGCAAACAAGGATTTTGCAGTCAGATATGGATCTGAGTTCAGGCTCTACCATGTATTAGCTCTGAGATGCCAAACTTGACCCCTCTAAGTCTTAGTTTCCTTACTTGCCCAATGGCATAATAAAAATTACTTTGTGGAAAAAGACTGATGAAATATGAAGAAAATAATGTAGGCTGGGTGTGGTGGCTCATGCCTATAATCCCAGCACTTTGGGAAGCTGAGGCAGGAAGATTGCTGGAGCCCAAGAGTTAAGACCAGCCTGGGCAATATAGTGAGACCCTGTCTCTAAAAAAATAAGAATAAAAAAATTAAGCAGGCATGAGCCTGTAGTGAGCTATGTTTGCACCACTGAACTCTAGCCCGGGTGACCTAACGAGACCCTATCTCAAAAATTAATAATAAAATGTAAAATATTTTTATTGATTACATGGGGAAATCGTTTGATATATTGGGTCTACTTGGATATGTTAAATTGGTACATATAGTTAATGTATAAATTAATTTCACCTGTTTCTTTTTACTATTTAGTTTTGAGACATAGTCTTACTCTGTTGCCCAGGCTGGAGTGCAGTGGTACAATCTTGGCTCACTGCAACCTCCGCCTCCTGGGTTCAAGCGATTCTTGTGCCTCAGCCTCCTGAGTAGCTGGGATCACAAATACCCACCACCATGCCCGACTAATTTTTTGTATTTTTAGTAGAGAGGGGGTTTCATCGTATTGGCCAGGCTGGTCTCAAACTCCTGACCTCAGGTGATCCTCCCATGTAGGCCTCCGAAAGTGCTGGGATTATAGGTATGAACCACTGTGCCTGGCCTACTTTATTTATTTATTTATTCTTTATATATTTATTTATTTTGAGACAGGATCTCACTCTGTTGCCCAGGCTGGAGTGCAGTGGTGCAATCTCAGCTCACTGCAACCTTTGCCTCCTGGGTTCAAGCAATTCTCCCACCTTAGCCTCCTGAGTAGCTGGGACTATAGGTGCGTGCCACCACATCCAGCTAATTTTTTGTTTGTTTGTTTGTTTTGTTTTTTTGTAGAGACATCATTTAGCCAAGTTGCCCAGTCTGGTCTTGAACTCCTGCGCTCAAGCAATCTGCCCACCTTGGTCTCCTAAAGTGTTGGGATTACAGATATGAGCCACTGTACCTGGCCAAGAATAGTATTTTCAGTATATGGTTCTGAGACAACTGTTTAATCACATGCAAAAGAATGAATTTGGATCCCTCTCATCAAATACAAAAATAACTCAGAAGGCATCTAAGGCCCAATTGGGCCAGGCATGGTGGCTCATGCCTGTAATCTCTGCTACTTGGAGGCTGTTGGCACAAGAATTGCTTGAACCTGGGAGGTGGAGATTGCAGTGAGCCAGATCGCATCACTGCACTCCAGCCTGGGTGACAGAACAAGGCACTGTCTCAAAAAAAAAAAAAAAAAAAAAGAGCTAAACCTATAAAACTCTTAGAAGAAAACATAAAATGTAAATCTTCAAGATATTGGCTTAGGCAGTGTTTTCTTAGACCTACGACATCAAGCATAGGCAACCAAACTAAAAAAAACAGCAACTGGACACCGGCAAAGTTTAAAAAAAACCTTTGTGTATCAAAGGACACCATCAAGAAAGTGATTTATCAGAATCAGAGAAAATATTGCAAATCATGTATTTGGTAAAGGTCTGGTATTCAGAATTCAACTGGTATTTACTTATACCTCAACAGTAAAATGACAGATAGCTCAATTAAAAATGGGCGGCCGGGCACAGTGGCTCAGGCCTGTAATCCCAGCACTTTAGGAGGCCGTTGGGGGTGGATCACCTGAGGTCAGGAGTTCCAGGCCAGCCTGTCCAACATGGTGAAACCTTGTTTCTACTAAAAATACAAAATTAGTTGGGCGTGGTGTCACGTGCCTGTAGTCCCAGCTACTCAGGAGGCTGAGGCAGAAGAATCGCTTGAACCCTAGAGGTGGAGGCTGCAGTGAGCTATCGCATCACTGCATTCCAGCCTGGGTGACAGAGCGAGACTCCATCTCAAGAAAAAAAAAAGTGGCTATGTCATATGTCAAAAGGGGGACAGTCATCCTAAAGACAGCTTCTTAGCATTTCATCTTCCCTCTCTGATATGCTTTTCCTGCTTGTGGATCCTTGCCTTTCTTTTTTTTTTTTGAGATGGAGTCTCACTGTCGCACAGGCTGGAGTGTAACGGACATATCTCAGTTCACTGAAACCTCTGCCTCCCAGGTTCAAGCAATCCTCCTGCCTCAGCCTCCCAAAAAGCTGGGACTACAGGTGCAGGCCACCACGCCTGGCTAATTTTCGTATTTTTAGTAGAGACGGGGTTTTGAGTAGAGACTCAGACTGGTCTCAAACTCATGACCTCAAGTGATTCTCCCGTCTCGGCCTCCCAAAGTGCTGGGATTACAGGCATGAGCCACCTTGCCTGGCAGATCCTTGCTTTTCATCTTTGGCTCTCTGGCACTCTCCTGGTTCTGCTCACAGCATTGCCCAGTAAAATTCCAGCCCTACTTCTGCAGTATGCTGAATCTGAAGCCAACATTCTGATTTTCTATTAGGTTGGTGCAAAAGTAATTGTTAGGCCAGGTGAGGTGGCTCATGCCTGCAATCCCAGCACGTTGGGAGGCCAAGGTGGGTGGATCACCTGAGGTCAGGAGCTTGAGACCAGCCTGGCCAACATGGCAAAACCTTGTCTTTACTAACAATACAGAGAAATTACCTGGGCATGGTGGCACATACGCTTGTAATCCTAGCTTCTAGGGAGGCTGAGGCAGGAGAATCACCTGCACCCGGGAGGTGGAGGTTGCAGTGAGCTAAGATTGCACCACTGCACTCCAGCCTGAGCGACAAACTGAGATTCTGCGTCAAAAAAAAAAAGCGGGGCACAGTGGCTCACACCTGTAATCCCAGCACTTAGATCATGAAGTCCAGAGATTGAGACCATCCTGGCCAACACGGTGAAACCCCGCTTCTACTAAAAATACAAAAATTAGCCAGGCGTGGTGGTGGGTGCCTGTAGTCCCAGCTACTCGGGAGGCAGAAGCAGGAGAATTGCTTGAACCCAATGGGGGGAGGTTGCAGTGAGCTGAGATCATGCCACTGCACTCCAGCCTAGCAACAGAGCGAGACTCTGTCTCAAAAAAAAAATTGCGGTTTTTGCCTTTAAAAAAAAAATATATATATATATATTTATATATATATATATATGGTGGAAAGTGCAATTACTTTTGCACCAACCTAATAGCATTGAGCTGGCCTACCTCTCTTTGTTGTTTCTACAGAAATTCTTTTATGGTTGAAACTAGGGACTGTACAAGTTCAAGTAAGGTTCTATCATTAATGAAGTACTTCCTCTAACTTTTTGGTTCTAAATGGTAGAGTAAGAGCTATTTGGTTATGTGAGTTCATAGTGCAATTACTGGTGTCCCACTAGCAAGCAATAAAGTCAAAGAGAAAACAAAATGCACATTACATTCAACAGAAAAACATGAACTAAGTGCAGGGAAAAGGGAGGAATCACGTTCCTGTTCTAAGTTTCAGCTTTCTGTAACAATTGTTCCTCATAATAAAGTATGTTGCTGAGAAGCTGGCCTGTTTCCTAGAGTTTCTCTCTCTCTCTCTCTCTCTCTCTCTTTTTTTTTTTTAGAGACGGGGCCTCGCTATGTTGCCCAGGCTGGAGTGCTGTGGCTATTCACAGGCGCGATTCCACTACTGATCAGCACGGGAGTTTTGACCTGCTCTGTTTCTGACCTGGGCCAGTTTACCCCTCCTTAGGCAACCTGGTAGTCTCGCACTCCTGGGATGTCACCATATTGATGCCGAACTTAGTGGGGACACCCAATTGGCATAGCGCACTACAACCCAGAACTCCTGGACTCAAGCCATCCTCCCACCTCAGCCTTCCGAGTAGCTGGGACTACAGGCACGGGCCACTGCACCCGGCCCTGGAGTTTCTCTTAGGAATTTCTGACATTTCAGTAAGAATTTCCAAATACTGTTTAAGGTTTTCTATAGTCTATTTATTTTAAAGACTGGAAGTTAAATAAGAAGTAACTGGGAAGGGTATCGAACCAGAGACAGGATCAAACTTTTGTTTTCCACAATAAGAAGAACTTTATTTAGAGGAGTATGCGTCAAGTAATGGAGATCAGAGATAGAGAATTAAGATGTGAAAGACCCAGAGGCAGTAATAAAAAGACGACCAGATCAAGGACACAGGCAGACAAGGTACTGCAAAAACAAGATACCGCCTCAGAGAGAGGACTAGGGAGAAGGATACGTGCTCAAATGTGGGTAAAGTGGCTCTGAAATGGGCACGGAGGAATGATAAGGAAGCCAAAGGTGTCCTATATCATGACTAGTAGGTTCCCAGCTGACTTCATTTGGGATTTGACTGTATATGCTAAACTAATATTGCATATGTCAAGTTACATCCTCAGAGTGTTCTTTGATTTTCATTTAGACTTTTAGGACCCTAAAGGGCTCATGTAAACTCATTAAGAATTAAAATGACACAAGCATTCATCTCACCCAGAAGGGTTCCAACATCTAATTTCACTACAATATATATATATTTTTTTATTCTGCCTCTGCTAAAAAATCACAGAATAAGCCCGGGCACGGTGGCTCATGCCTGTAATCCCAGAAACTTTGGGAGGCCATGGCAGGTGGATAACCTGGGGCCAGGAGTTTGAGACCAGCCTGACCAACATGGAGAAACCTCATCTCTACTAAAAATACAAACTTAGGCTGGGCACAGTGGCTCATGCCTGTAATCCCAGCACTTCTGGAGGCTGAGGCAGGCGGATCACAATGTCAGGAGAAAGAGACCATCCTAGATAACATGGTGAAACCCTGTCCGTACTAAAAATACAAAAAATTAGCTGGGCACGGTGGTGGTCACCTGTAATCTCAGCTACTCAGGGGCTGAGGCAGGAGAGTCACTTGAACCGGGGAGGCGGAGGTTGCAGTGAGCTGAGATTGCGCCACTGCACTCCAGCCTGGGCAACAAGCGCGAAACTCCATCTCAAAAAGAAAAAAAAAAAAGTCACAGAATAGTATACCAATTCTATTTGTAAAAGAACAGAACTGTTCTACATCTTCTGGTCTCATAATCTGAAAAGAAATGCGCTAGGCAGGCACGGTGGCTCACACCATTTGATTCTGTTAAAGTGAAAATTTCAAATAAATCATTTAGAAGCATTGTAACTAGCCATTTTCTTGCTAGTACAGACCAGCTTTCACTCCATTAAGTGAAATTCTTCAAAAGTTCCTTACCTAGTTAATATTTTCAATCAGAACCACAAATACTCTGCTAATTTGTTGGTAAAAAAGCAAGTTCAGTGTGAATTTTACTGTATTTCAAGAGTAAATAAAAACTGTCAAGTCATTTGTAGTTGAGAAGCATACTCAGGGTTGGAAGGACCCGTTAATAATCTGATCTAATGCATTTTTAAATGTGTGGATCAACGTGTGGATGTTTGGACCATCAAACATGCCCTATTCCTAATAATTCACTTCCACGCTTGTTTATTATTAGAGAGCTAAGTTTCTTCCATAGAATGAATGGAAAACTTTTGCCCTGTGGCTTCTGCCCTCTGGTCTAGTTCTGTGTTCCTATGGGACAACACAGAACAAGTCCACAGCCTCTTTAATGTGGACTTGTTAATTCTCCAGAGGCTAAAGATAGAAATCAATAATGGTTTTCTAATATCTATATTTGTCTAGTTGGCAGATAGCTTTAAAAATTATTTTGGGGAAATTGATGCACTTGCAAATTTACTTTCTAGATACTGGGAGAACAATTCATCTAGGCCTAGGTGATACATTTTGACTGTCATGAACTGTTACAGACAATTTGTTCCATGTGCCACAAAATTTAAAATGAACCAAGTTTGCAAACACATCATGCTAAATAATTCAAATTTAAATTTTTATTATGACAATTGACATATTAAGTGAAATAAATGACAGAAGTATTATAATAAAACATTTTGAAAGAAAAAGTTACACGATTAGGCCAATAGCTATAAAATGGCTTTAGGCCTGGCTTATAACACCAAGAGTTCTGATCAGACTGTAGTGAGACATTTCATTAACAAAAATATTGGCACCAGCCACAACATATCTTGGTTGTCACTTACAAGGAATATTGTATTTAAACAACTATGCACTGCAATTCTAACACACTAGGTGTTCATACACTGAAGTTAACCCCTGAAGCTTTAAGCTACCAAGAATTCTCATACTTCTTATGCACAATTTACTTTGTGTGTTATCAGAATTACATTTCCAGTTTTCTGATCTTCCCTGCCCCCCCCCCGCCCCCACACACATGCAGTACCTTATGTGACAGAGAGCACTCCAGCTTCTATTTGACTAACAGCACGGTCCTGATTACCTCAAGAGTTAGTTTTATGCTAATCTTGGAGCTTCTGCTTTAAATTTCATCTCCTAGAAACCAAATAAAGCATTCTGAGAACTTATTCCAGGAATACTTTTTTTTTTTTTAAATGCATAGGAAAATAAAGCATTTCATATAAGCATGTTGGAAAATTCAAGAGACATTCTGATCAAACAGTTCCCGATTTCCAGCTATTACTTTAAATCAAAACAAAATTCTAAAATATACCACTTACAAATTCTTATCTGAAATTTGTATTCTTCACATGGAAACTCATGATCCCCAGGCTTCCCTTCTGAATGAGGATAGCAAAAAATGGATGCTGGCAACACATGAATATAGCTTTGATAGAAATGAAACACTTAGATGAATTTAATTCAAGAATACAGTTGTATTACAAAGGTGAGAAATTAATGGCAAAATTATCAGATGGGAAAGGTACTGGCATTTAAACAAAGCTGTCAACATACCATGGTAAAATGTGCCATGTAAAAGACTGCTAGAATCAGAAGACCTACAAGATTTCAAAATATCTATCAAATAAGGAGGGTACTGAAATTTGAATTTGACTTCCCTTGCTGCCACACTTCAGCAGACAACTATTCCTATGGAATTAAATCCACTGAATAACCGAATGGAGCAATTCTAGTTTTTTCCTTCTTTTATATGACTAGATTAAAATCAAGCCCTGCTCCATCCCCATCTTAGCATAGAACATGCTCTTTCAAAGTGTACACAAAACTTCATGGCAGGTTTGGGCAAACTACAACAGATACCATCATTAAGAAGCTACTTTGAAAAAGAATAAAACACCAGACTAACGTTGAGAATACCCTAGTTAGGCATCACAAAAATCATGCACTATTAAGAATATGCTGTTAACAGCCAAATTTGGGGGATTGTAGCTGTTCTGATCCTGAAAATCCATTTACTAAGATAAAGTAGATCTGTGTGTATATATGTACGTATGTACATGTGCATGTTTGTGTGTGTGTGAAATTTTCATGCAGTGACCTTAAAGCTTTGGAGACAGGGCTTGTTAGTCTAATTTCAAGGCTTGTCCACATAGCAGTTGACATGCACCAATTCTGCTAAGGGGCAGGAGAATGAAAAAGACATGGCACCAATTTTTAAACAATTTTAGGTTTAATTACATAATGCACGTGTAGATGATCTAGCATAAACAGAATTGTAAAAAATCTACATCCTATTTTAGGGTATTTTCCCACCTCCCATCCCTTAAAAGCTTTACAGTTATTAAAAAAAAAAAGGTGACTCTCAAGCAAAATAAACTTTTCTTTTTGCAACATACAAAATAAGTTAAATGATTCAGAAGCTTTTGAGCCATGAAGTTCCCAATAACTGTGTTCTGGCTGTTCATAAGCATGATGTGCAAGCTGCTGGTCTATGACCAGAACTCAATAAATACAGATCAAACAAAATCCCAAAACACTTACATTAGATTTCTTTAGAAACTGATGAAAGTCGAGAAAATATATAGTTAAGATTAACAATTCCATTCTCAACTTACATCATCCAGTGGCAAAAAGCACAAGGCAAGTATTCAGTCCTTAGCACACTTTCTAGCTTGTACCGGTTTGGAAAAAAAAAATTCTTTTAAAAATGTTTTTTTCTCATTCTAAATATCCAAGAAGTTTAATAAATTTCTACTCATCTATAGTTATGCCCTCTCATATAGCTTATGTATAGGATAGTCATAAAGTTATTAAAATAAAAACATCTTAATTAACTGAAACCACTACAATGTGCCAGAATTGGGTTTACTGAATTTTCCAAAGTGGTATAAATACAAAATGAAAAAAAAATTGTGCTCACATGTCCAAAAGGAGGAAAAAAATCCCACAAATGGGATCCTATTCTAATCAATTTCCAGGAGGATTTGCATGAATACAAAAAGTGGTGAGTGTATAAAGTGGTTACATACTAAGCTCACTATATTTTGGCTTATGACTGCCTGCTTACTTGGAATTACTCTCTTCAAGTCTTACTTAGCAGTTCTTGGCACTCAAAAGATGTTAAAAGATAATTTAAGTTGGAGCAAAATATTTTGAAAACAAATTAAGTGAACACATAGCAACTCAGTTTAAATACATTGATAGCAAAAGACTTTGACCTTCAGGATTGGTATAAAAACGACACAAAAAATCAGTTAGCTCACCACTGCCAAGGTAGGTTTACAGGTACACACTTTGAGAAAGATAGATAAAATAGGAATGGATTTTAATCTAAGAAGATTCACTAATGGATCATTAAGCCGAAGAGGACTAGGTATATTACAGCAGATGTGCAGTCTTGGCATTCTCTGCTTCTTGGAGAACCAGGAATATATTTTGAGAATGTCAAACATCAAGAGAAACTATCTCTAGATTTTCTGTAATTAAATGATGTTCATAATATTTGTTATCAGTTGCAATGCAGCCATCTTATTTCTTTCAGTCGTTTATGATGGAATTGTATTTCTTCTGATACTTATCTGAAGTGTGTGCGCACACACACATATACACATGTACCATTTAAATCTGGGTCTCTGAGTAGTTGTTCTATAGCTGCGAGGCATCACCTTGAATAACGGATCTGTTCCACTGTGTTGGTGAAGAGCGGACTCATAACTTTTTCTTAATATTAAACTTGTAGATTCATTAGGTTCTTTACAGTTGTGTGGTGGAACAAACTATCGAATGGTTAACATCTCTCATGCCCACAAACAAGCTAAAAAAGCATTCCTTGTGACAAAGGACATTGCATCAATCCCACTTAAAAACAGCTAACATTTCCTCATTTTGACAGTTAAGTAAATGTCCGTATTTTTCTTAATATATGTACTTTGCTCAAATGTATATTATGGGATGGGTTTCACCAACCAAAAAGTAAAAACGATATGTGTAATACCCTTTTAAAATTAATTTGTTTAAAAATTATTTTTCAAAAGCTTCATTAGTTTTTGGTTCTTTGGCAGATCACTTTTATATAGATTACCAATAGACACAAATCTATTCTAAATGAAACTCCCCTTTGTCCTCTGAATCTGCAACCTTGACCAATTGAAAAAAGGATGTTGAGGAAACACAACTTAATGTACATTCTTGAAAATCTCTCCATCATTTTGCAGCAATGTGCCAATAATGGAAAATGTTTTACACTAAATACGATTTCATCAGCACTGAAGTACAAAACCAAAATGTTTTTCAGTCTGAGTCTTTTTCATATTTATATTTAGGTTCAAAGCTTCTCCTTTGTGAAAAACTGACTAGTTTTCAAACCTTTACAGAAATCACAAACTAAATATACTGAATATTAATCTACATCTCCCCTTAATGTATTTGCTCTAGTCTAGAGTTTGACATTGGGAGTCCAACTTGTATTTCAAAAAAGGGGGTTTAAATTATTAAGGGGCTCTACTATATAGCAGCTATTGTGTATCTAAATCCATGGTTAGTGCTCTAACGAAGATCCAAGACTGTCTAAACTCTAGATCAATTACTGCTTTCCTATACTTTCTTGCAGTTCCTAGTCACTGTATTGTCTTTGTATACAGAACATTTCGTTCTCTAAATTTTTTTTTTAAACTTCTTCAGAGTACCTTCTGAGTGTACTTCAGTGAACACAAACTCTTTGAGGGACTGAATCCGAACTCCAAGCAGAACTGTTTTTGAACTGCTCAAAGTTTAATCACCAATAATCAGTTAATCTGCATAATCTGTATTTATCAACCACTTGGATTACCTTCTTGGTAGATGACCTATAGCTAATTGATTTAATCAAACTATAAGGTGAGAAGGCGTACATTCACTATCAAGCTAACAAACCCTTATTCAAGTTTCGTAAATATCAGGCAGCACATGTGGTCTCCACACCCATATCAGTGGGACATTTGCTAAATGGAATACTCAGTCTTTGCGATGGTAAAAATTACCTTAGACTTTCAATAGCAGAAGGGTAGGAAGAACGCCTTATTTCACATTATGCATCCTGTTAAAATTAATTATCTACTCATTTAATACTACTTCTGATCACTTGGCTTAAGCGAGGAATAGAACTAATAGGTGGAAAAAGAAGCTGGTGTGTCCAGAGGTAGAGACAGGGAACACAGGAGAGTTTCTACACAATAGTGGGTTTACCCAGCTGCAGAATTAAAACAGTAGAGTGAGTCTAGGTGGCAGGAAAGGCCACCTGTACATTTAAACCACTTACCTTGCACTAGTAGAAATCTTTCTATTGCTTGCCTGTTTTACATAGTTTAAAAGGTTCTTAGCTGACTTGCAAATAAATAAAACAAACCTAGCTGGAAAGGCAACTGTAAGTGAATGCAGCTCCTTCCACAGCCCTGCTTTATTGTCTGTGAATGTAAGCCCTTCCCTCCCTTCCAGTGGAATACTGCCTCAAAATAAAATTCACAATTTACTTGGAACCACATGCTATTGGTGCATCCTATTTTTAGGCTGCTTTCATTATTTTATTTTTTTTACAGATACATACACATTGCTAGAATCAAAGCAAAAATATTAATGGGCAGGTACTACAGAACTAAAGTGAAACAAAACAACCAACAACTGAAAAACAATAGCTATAAACTTTCAAGGCCAACAGATAAGATTTAAGGGCAATACCTGTTGAAGAAGGAAAAGAAGGAGTATAAAGTTCCTAGAGAGGTATTTATAATGTAAATCTAATGCCAGCTTTTTAGTAATAAAAAAGAGAAGTGCTTTACTATATACACTGACTAGCACATAATACTTAATTTGGAAAGAAAAATTAATGACGTTCCTTGGGCCAGCAGCAGATACGGCGTGTCCATTGCCGGCAACAGACACAACACTGGAACAGAAAAACCCAAATCCCAGGGCAAAAGTATTCACAGAAATAATGGTTGAAGGTTTCAGAATTTAACAGGCTAGGTTTAATCACAAGTGCTACACTCTGTACAATGTTATGGCTCTGCCTGAAATTTTACAGCTATAACAGAAACTAAATAAGACAAAGTTCATATTTTAGTGTCAATTACATGTTAGGTATTTAGTTAGTTACAAACCCCTTTTTCCTGAAACAAAGGGCTTATCTTTCTTTAAAGTGTTGAGATGTTTGAAATGGATGTCATGCCTATTAATTACATTGGCAGTTCTCATTCAACTCTATGTTGGTTGTATGACTATTAATGAATTTTAATAGAAGTCTAATGGCCAAAGGCCAAAACTACATTCAAACTCTGCTAATATATCCAGGCAGATAGGAAATTCCAACACACACACACACACAGACAGACACACAGACAGACACACACACACACACACACACACACACACACACACACACACACACACGCTAAACTCAAACTAAAAACCTCCCAAAGGAACTGCTTTGTTTGTAGACTTCAATTTGAAGTAGATACTAAGGGCAAGAACAGACCAGTTAAAATTCACCTGAAAATCTCTTCCCAGTCTTCAAATGTGCTAAAATATCACTGTCAGCTTAGCATCTCTTCATGTATGTTATATATAGATGTATTTTTTTCAAAATGATCAGATATTTAAACATCAAGTGGCCAGAAGACAATAGTTACACTATTGGCAAAGTTTACAGTCCACTCAGGCCTAAGACCACATTCATTTCACTAATAACTCTCCATCAGGCATAATATATTTGAGGCCACCTTATTACCACTGCATAAAGGCATTTAAAAAAATTTGTTGCTAGCACAGTCTGGTTGGCAAAGCTTCATTATACATTTTACTATACAAATGCTTTTCAGATGATTTTATTTTTTTTAAACAAACTCTGCTATAACAGAAATTTAGGTTAATTATGATGATACTTTCACCGTCTCTTCTTTATTAAGTGTGGTTATCTCCAATAGTAAACAAGTTGATTTCACAAAGGCTGTTACTAAATGACTTATGTATGATGTTATCTACAATTCTCAAACTGTAACAGTACAGACTTGAACTTTTAAATTGTCTGTTAATCATCATCTATGCCATGAATGTTTAAATATAATATATATTTAATACGAAAAAGCTAAAGCACAAGTGCTTTCTCCCACCCTAAATTCTGTTTTGGGCCCTCACAGATTTGGAATGCATTCTCATCCACCCTTTTTCACAAAGTCAGGAGAGCTCAGGAAATATAAAGTCAAAAATATACAAATCTTTGTTGTTATTATAATAAGTTTTTTTCCATGAATGAAATTACCAAGGACCATGAACCTGGAAAAAGAAAATCAAAAGGAATTTACAGCAATTATTTATCTTCAAAGTTCAAAACTGGACACTTCACAGAAAGACTTCAGGATTTGTTGAAATTTTTCTTCTAAAAAGTCATTCTGTAGTGGAGTTTTCTAGGAAAAATTAAACAGCTTTTAATAACTGGCCCGCTGGTGTGAGAGCTACCGTGGAATAAATTAGCATAAAAATGGAAAAAAAAGTCTTATAACTGTTCACTGTTGCAGACATAATCAACAAGGTCAGTTACTCTCAAAAGCTCATCTTCCTCCTCTTCTGGTGCTCCTGGCTCCTGCCCACTACTTGTCCCATTGGAGGCTAGGCTTGCACTAGCTGTGCTGTTGTCCTTGGGGGTCTGAGACTTCTCAGAAGGCTTGCCAATCAAGTTCTCAATGGCTTTTCCAGGGCTCTGTCCATTGGTTGAAGGTAAGTCCACTAAGCTATAGTCCAATGGGCTCCCCACTTTGCCCACATTTTCAAAGTCCTCTTCCTCATCACTTTCTATCCTGTAGGGCTTCTTGGTGCTCTCTTGTTCTGAGGACAGGACCCTGGGCTGGCTGTCACGGGCAGGTTGATTTGCATCTCCATGAGCATTGTCACAACTCTCCTCATCCGTCTCAATCCGATGTAGCCGTTTTCGGGATGGTTTGCCTTCCTCTTCCTCCTCCCCATCTGCTTCTGAATATTCATCTGTGCTGCGGCCCCGCTTTCGAACTGACTGCTTTGATTCTTTAGCTAGCTCATCATCTTCAGAGTTCTTGGACAAATAGCTCTCTAGAATAAATAGCACATTTAAGCCATTGGCACAGTTAACCACAAACAAATTTAATTCTCCTTTTCCTCCCCATATTCACCCCATGTCTTGCTTTCAGAATTGCTTATATGTAAATGTTTCCTTTCAATAATTGGCCTGATTTCTCTTTTCTCAGTCCCATAATAATGCCCAATATGATTCACGGTTATGCTTTATGATTTTAGGCAACATTTTCTTTTCCTTTTTATTTTTTGAGACGGAGTCTCACTTTGTCTCCCAGGCTACAGTACAGTGGTGCAATTGCGGCTCACTTCAACCTCTGCCTCCTGGGTTCAAGCAATTCTCCTGCCCCAGCCTCCCCGTAGCTGGGATTACAGGCGTGTGTGCTACCATGCCCAGCTAATTTCTTTGTATTTTTAGTAGAGATGGCATTTCACCATGTTGGCCAGGCTGGTCTTGAACTTCTGGCCTTAAGTGATACGCCCACCTTGGTCTCCCAAAGTGCTAGCATTATAAGGCTTGAGCCACTGCACCTGGCCAACAGCAGATTTCTTGGGGAAGGGGTCTGATAATACTTGAATTAAATGAAGATAGGTTATTTACAAACTAAGAAACTCCTTCCCACTACTACACAAATTAGGTTATCGTGTCAACATGCTGATAAGAAAAGACTCAAACTGGGCACCCAACTCTGCATCTGAAACAACGTGCCAACTTTCATCTTAGTTATCAGACACCCTTGGCAGTCTTAATTGCCTTCTGTTCATTGTCTATACAGTTGGGCCTCCCTATCCATGAATTTAACCAACTGCAGATAGAAAATATTCAGAAAAAAAATATTAGATGGTAGTGTCTGAACTGAACATACACAGACTTTTTTCTTGTCATTCAGTAAATAACACAGTATTAACAATTATATAGCATTTACATTGTATCAGGTATTTTAAATATTTTAGAGATGATTTCAAGTATATGGAGGATATGGGTAGCTTATGTGCAAATATGACCCCATTTTTATGAGGGACTTGTACATACAAGGATTTTGGTATCTGTGGATATCCTGAAACCAATCTCCCATGGATACTGGGAGAAGACTCTACTTACATTTAAGAAAAGCTCACCTAGTCTCACAACTTGGCATGCCATCTATGTGCTGACAGCTCTCACATTTATTCTAGGGAACCACTGAATTCCAGAGATAGTGTATCAAACTGCCTACTCAACATCTAGGCTTGGATATCTCTAAACAAGCATCTTAAATGATATGTCCAAACCTGAGCTCCTAAACTTTCTCCTTAAACCTGCAGCACTGTGGTCTCTACCATCTTAGTTTTTGGCAATTGCTCCTCCAGTCACTTAGTCATCCTTGATTCTTTTCTTTCTTTCATCCAACCCAACAGTAAATCCTTTGGGTCTCACTTTTAAAACATATCCATAATGTGACTGCTCTCACCCCTTTACTGCTCCTGATCTAGTTCCACCCTCCATCATCCCTCACCTGGACTATTACAATAACTTCCCAATGGGTCTTCTAGCTTCTGCCCTGGTCCCCTTCAATCTATTCATAACACAACAACCACAGCAAATTAAAACCTAAGTCAGATCATATCACTCCTTTGCTTAAAATGTGGGATGGTTTGCTTTCCTCTTTCTCCTCCTCCTCATCTGCTTCTGAATACTCATCTGTGCTTTGGCCCAAATGTTTCTTACCTCATGCAAAATAAAAATCCAAAGTCTATACAATGCCCTACTCTGTGTTATTTAATATGATAAACACTAGTCACATACGGTCATTTTAAAATTTAAATTAGTAAAAATTAAATTAAAAAAAATTCAGTTCCATGGTCACACTAGCCACGTTTAAAGTGTTCAACAGCCATATGAGGCTAGTAGCTACCATAATGATCAGCATAGTGCAGAAAGTTCAACTGCACAGCACTATTTATCATCAGAGGTTAGCATATTTTTCATGTAAGAGGCAGGCCTTACCGTCTCAGTCACAACTACTCAACTTTTTGAGAAAGCAGGCAACAGACTATATGTAAACAAATGGGCATGGTAGTCTTCCAATAAAAACTGCATTAGTGGGCTGGAAGCAGTGGCTTACACCTGTAATCCTAACACTGTGGGAAGCCAAGGTGGGGGGGATCACTTGAGGCCAGGAGTTTAATGTCAGCCAGGGCAACACTGCAAGATCTCATCTCTATAAAAAAATTAAAAAATTAGCATGGTGTGGTGGCTTATGCCAGCCACATCTAGTCACTTGGGAGGCTGAGGCAGGTGAACTGCTTGAACCTAGCAGATTGAGGTTGTAGTGAGCTATGACTGTGCCACTGCACTCCAGCCAGGATGAGAACCTGTCTCAAAAACAAAAATAATCTTGCTTTGCAAAAGGTTTATTTATATAGGCAGGTGGGCTGTTGTTGCTGACTGGTCGCCACTGACCTATTTGCTTCATCTCATTATGCTCACTCACTCTGCTCCAACAACCCTGCGCTCCTTCTGTTTGCTCAACATGACAAGCACACAAATACCTCAAGGCCTTCACATTTATTGTTCCATCTGCCTATATCATTCTTTTAGATAACTGCATGACTCACACACAGTATTTCTTTCACATCTTCACTCAAATGTTGTCTTCTTAATGAGGATTTTCTTAGTATACTACCCGAACTTCAACTACTTTCCCAACCCTCTTTTCTCCTTTATTTTTTCCCACAGCACTCATCTCTAATATATCATATATTCTATTTATCTATCTTGTTTACTGTCACTCTCTCCCCAACTAAAATAAGAGTTTCCTAAGAGCTATTTTGTTTTTTGTTATATTCCAGTGCTTGGAATAGGGCCTAGTTTAATAAATATTCCTATTTAATGGTTGAACTAATGAATTTACGTTTGTCTCTGTGAAACATGAAGGTAAGTACACGTTCAAAAAAGATGTTCACCTCCCTTCTTTAGCATCCCACATCCAAACATTTTTTTTCTCTTTCTCTTTTGTCTTGGGCTCAAACTTAAATTCACGTTTAATCTATGAATGTAAACAATCTTCAAAACAGGCCATAAAGCTGGGTGCTGTGGTTCACGCCTGTAATCCCAGCAGTTTGGGAGGCTGAGGCGGGCAGATCACCTGAGGTCAGGAGTTCAAGACTGGCCTGGCTAACATAGTGAAAACCCTGTCTCTACTAAAAATATAAAAATTAGCTGGGCATGGTAGTGCACACCTAAAATCCTAGCAATCGGGAGTCCAAGGCAGTAGAATCATTTGAACCCAGGAGGTGAAGTTTGCAGTGAGCCGAGATCGCGCCACTGCACTCCAGCCTGGATGACAGAGAGAGTGTCTCAAAAACAAAAAACAAAAAAACAGGCTGTAAACAATGATGAATTACACATATTAAACAAATAGGTTGGAAGGTGAGAGTTGGGGTCATTTAAAAGGAACTTAGGAAGAGCTCTAGAATAACTACAAAGAATAAATGAAGGCTAGGAGTGGTGTCATGTGCCTACAGTCCCAGCTACCAGGGAGGCTGAGGTGGAAGGATCACAGTATTGCCCTATAATCATGCCTATTAATAGAAATTGCACTCCAGTGTGGGCCACAGAGAGACCCCTCTCTAAAAAAATTAGAAAAAAAAGAGACAAAATGGATGTCAGAAATTCACATTTTAGAGCATGTCTCGTATTACTGGTAGGGGGCACAGCTATAGCTATTAAGAAGTAAAAGTTACCAACTGAAATCATAGCCAAGGTGGAAAGAGACAGTAGGCACTTTGATTTGAAACCCTTCAGCTATTGAGGACATAAGAGGTTATTTCAAAATGAGGGCCATGAATAAGGAAGTTAAAAAAAAAAGTAGAGTAAATCTTGATTAGATCACAATTTTCCGAGACTCTTCTAGTTTCAATGAAAATTTTAATTACAATGGAGATCTTAAAAATTAGCCTCTTATCGAGTATCATTTATTTAAACTATAAAGGCACAAAATTATGGGTTTTAATCTCAAAGATACTACTGGTTTTCTGTTTTTTTTTTTTTTTAGACATAGTCTTGCTCTGTAACCCAGATGGAGTGCAGTGGTGCAATCTTGGCTCACTGCAATATCTGCTTCCCAGGTTGAAGCAATTCTACTGCCTCAACCTCCTTAGTTGCTAAGATTACAGATGCATACCACCACACTGGATAATTTTTTTTTATTTTTAGCAGAGACGAGGATTTACCATGTTGGCCAGGCTGGTCTTGAACTCCTGGCCTCAAGTGATCTGCCCACCTTGGCCTCCCAAACTGCTGCGATTAACAGGCATGAGCCACTGTGCCTGGCCTGCCTGATTTTAAAGAATGGTACAGAATCACAATCCTGAGTTAACGTTATAATGTCTATTTTGCCCTGTCCAAACTTCTATACATAGGAGACCTATGCCTTACCTTCACTATCTGAGCTGGAAAGTCTTCGTTTGTGGACTCGCCTTATTTCTTTACCACGTCGCACACTCTTCTGGGAACCATCACTTTCTGAGTCTTCTTTGTAGTTAATTTGTCTTTTCTGATTTCTCCTTGACCGCCTTCGCCGAGTTTCTACAAAATCATCACTAAAATCATCACTGAAGTCACTTTCTATTTAAAGAAAAGGAAGAAAAAAGTATAAAATTTATATTTATTAAGTAAAAATGTAGCTTAGGTTATAAAAATGAAAAGCTACTAAGCAGAGTTCAGCCATAAATATTTTTAAGTGAAAAATAACTTTTATAAGTCTCATTTTATTTTATTCGAAGAGTGTCTCACTGTCACACAGGCTGGAGTGCAGTGGCACGAATGGGGCTCACTACAGCCTCAACCTCCTGGGCTCAAAAGATCCTCTAGCCTCAGCCACCCCAGTAGTTACAGCTAGGATCACAGGCACACACTACCATGCCTGACTACCTCTCAAAGTACTGAGATTACAACACGCCTGGCCTTTTAAGACTCACTTAAAAAAAAAAAAGAATGAGTCAATCTGTGGGGGTTTTTTTAATGCCAAACCTCACAATGTATAAGTGGTGAAACCTCAAGATTAGAAAATATTTTATTCTTTTTTGTTTGTTTTTGAGACAGAATCTCACTATGTTTCCCAGGCTGGAGTGCAGTGGTGTGATCTTGGCTCACTACAACCTCCACCTCCCAGGTTCAAGTGATTCTCCTGAACTAGCCTCCTGAGTAGCTGGGACAACAAGTGTGTGCCACCACGCCCAGCTAATTTTTGTGTTTTTAGTAAAGATGGGGTTTTGCCATGTTGGCTAGGCTGGTCTCGAACTCCTGGCCTCAAGTGATCTACCTGTCTCGCTTCCCAAAGTGTTGGGATTACAGGCGTAAGCCATCATACCCGACCTAAATATTTTACACTTTTTAGAAACAGTCCTTATTGCGTTTGACCTAGAGCTACCTGGTCAGGAGCACAGCTGCCATGACTGCTCTTCTTGGTAGACAGTTACCAGAAATCCGCCTCCTGATAATCTGCGGTTCTAACTGTGGCTACAGTCATAATGTATTGCAGAAGTTAAGCCCTCTAACCAAAGAAAACTCATGAACCTGTTCCACATAAATACAGAAGTAGAGTTGTACTTTTGACTTTTCTCCATGTAGAATACAAATCTGCTAAATAAAGCACACACAGAGCTAGTTAAACTCAGAAAGCACTACTAAATGGCATTGTTCTTATCATCTCTGATCAATAAACCAGAGTGAGGCTGTGGCATTATGTCACAGATGTTTTTCAGAATGTTAAATTCCACTGAAGTACCACATTCAAGCTTGTTACTCTTTTATGGATTTCAAACATTTCAAAATAGCTAGCCAATAGATTGAAGTGGTTCTCACTGGCCAAATTTGGGACAAACGGAATCTAAATAATGATGGGAATGAATTATATCCACTGAGTAGAATAAGAACCCACAAGTATACATTGACATAAAGAAATAAATATATGGAGGAGAAGGGAAGTTTCTTCCTTACTGCACAACAATAAATAAATGTAACAGGAATGATGGAGTTAGAATTATTCATAGAAACTAAAACTAGTAGGTGAAATATATGGAACAGTATATTTACATAGTCTCAAATTCCCACAAATTACTTATTAATTATAAGAAAAAATAATAAAGAGACTCAGAAGATGCAACATTTTCTGTGCTATTCCTGCCAAAAATGCATAATCTGAATCCAATCACAATGAAACAAAAAAAATCGAAATTGAGAAACATTTTACAAAACAACTAGTATGTACTCTTTAAAAATATCAAGATCAATGAGACAAAATTTGAGGAACATTCTAGATTAACTGAGACTAAAGACACATGAATAAATGCATATGTATGGAATCGATCCTGCGTTAGGAAAAGAAAAAAAGGATATAAAGAATAATATGGAAATACTTGATAAAAATTTGAATGTGTACTATTGATTAGGTAATAGCATTATATCAATGTTAAAATATCCGATTTTGGTAACTGCACTGTGGTTATGTAAGAAAATGTCCTTATTCTTAAGAAATAATCACTGATAGGCCAGGCGTGGTGGCTCACGTCTGTAATCCCAGCACTCTGAGAGGCCGAAGCAGGCGGATTACGAGGTCAAGAGATCGAGACCATCCTGGCCAACGTGGTGAAACCCCTTTTACCAAAAAAAAAAAAAAAAAAAAATCACTGATAAAGGGGCGTGATATCACCACTTATTTAGATGGCTTAGGAAAAAAGATAAATAAAACCAAAAAACCCCATCTCCAGAGTCTGATACTCATATTTATGGTTCTTCTCCAATAAGATGACACCTATCAATTTGCCAATTGCATAAAGCACACATTTCTTTTAGCAGTTGAGCCTCTCAGTAGGGATAAGCACACTCTATAATAACATCAACTACTGTTAATCTATAAAAACCACTCAATCATTGACTGTGGTCTAAATGAGAGTTAATTGATATTCTTTTCTCTCCAATAACTGGGCATCTGAGGGAAATGTTCACAGTTTATTGAGAATGATTTCCAAGAAACTCTATGAAGATGAAAGTTTAGGCATGGAAACATTTGACAACCAAAGGAGTCATCACAGTCCTACTAGGCATCTGATATGAAGTTAACGTATCAATTTGTATGTGTTTTCCCAGATGTGCTATCTATGAGAAAAATTTAGTTAGAAGTAAGTCTTAAGAATGGAATTTTATTTTAAGAACTCTTAACTCCAGAAGTCATAAGAATTTGTTGAGCTGAGGTATGATATGGATACAGGTTATTTTTACCAGAGTCTCTACTATTCTCCTCAGATTCCTCCTCTTCATCATCATCAGAATACTTTTTCTTTGGGGTCTTTCTTCGCAAACGCCTGCTCTGCCTCATTGGCCGAGAGGGGTGTCGCCTCAGTCTACGGCTACAGAAGTCAGTGTCACTGTCATCATTAGATGGTGGATCTTCTTCACTTTCATCTGGGTTTTCATCAGATACAACAAACTCATCTTGAGATCTGCAAGAGAAACCAGATAAATTACAATGGTATTTAGAAGAGTGAACCCATTTTTGAGAGTTCCGAGTTCAAATTCTAGTGAGCCCAGTGAATCATTAAGTAATGTATCGTGCAACATATCTACATAATTGTATCAAATGCCCTATTTATAAAATGGGGAAATGTTTTGCGACCTATCCTGTTAGGAGGGGTTGTAGAGATGAATTAATGCTGATTTCTGTATTGCCTTGACCTCTTGGGATGTCCTCTATGTTAAATTCAACGTATCTAAAAGTGAATTCATTATTTTCCAATCTACTTCTCTCTTCTGTTCCCTGGCCTGGCATTTGGCACCATCACCCATCCAGTAACTCAAACCAGAAACCTGGTATTTATCCTGATTTTCCCCTTTTCATTTCTCATATCTAATCAATTACTATTTTCGCTAGAATCTATCTCTTAAAAGACTATCTCTGAAACCTGATCTCCTCTGTTTTCAACTTTTCATACTCACGTAAACTACAAAAGCAACTCCACAAATAGTTTCTCTAGTATCTAGTCTCATTTCCCCTCAATCTAGCCTCCAAATGAATGCCAGGATGACTCTTTCTGAATCATGAATCTCATATTAATCTAGTGTTTAAAACCCTTCCTAGTTTTGTATAATTTTTAGGATTAAATCAAAACACTTATGCATGACAAATGTAACACTCCCTAATCTGGTTCTTTTTATCTCTTGGCCACATCTCTAGTAGGGCACTCTACTCCATCCTCTTATTCCTGCTATCCTGAGCCAACAGGAGTTTCCCAAATATTCCATGACATTTTGTGGCTTGCTGTCTTGGACATATGACTTCTATGCTTAGAATGCCTTCTTTCCTTATCCTGCTTTTAGTCCCACCCTTGTTGATTCCAAATATTCATTCTTCAAATTTCAGATCTAGCTTTACTTCTACTTTAAGCTTTACTCCTTGGATTAGGCCAACTTTCCTCCATGCTCTAATTTATCTTTCCCTGTATTTTAGTAGCAGTTATGCAGGATGACTTTTGCTTGTGGTTTACATGCTTGTTTCCTGTTCTAATAATCTGAAAGGAGAAACTCTGCAGCATTGTTTCAATTCCAACTCCGCACAGTAGCCTTTCTTGATCTTCTATCCTGGATTACTTGTTCCAAGTTCAACTTCTATGAATCATGAGAGGATAATATCTAATTACTTATTTATTTCTCACATAGGACTGGGAACCCTTCATGGACCTGGTAGAAGGTGGCACAGAGGTACAGAGAAGGCTCTCAACAAATGAAAGTTTAATTGTAGTTAGTAAAATTTGAATATAATTTTGAATGTTAAACAATCATAAACCTATTTTCTGTTTTAAACTTTTAAAAAAGGCCAAAATCAGTATTCTTGAATCTGCTTTAAATATCCTGAAAATAAACAGAGCTTGTCTATGTAAATGAAGAAAAAAAGCCTAATCCCAGCATGGGCAAGCCTCACTGTTAGCCCAGCCCTGTTCCTGGTGGTATCTAGGGATTGGGGTCTAGTGGTAGACCACGTACCCATCACTGATCTTGAATTCATCCTCGCTCTCTTCTTCATCCAGGTTGCTATCACTGTCCAAATCGTTTAATCGCCGGCGTTTCTTCCTTCGAGCAGCAGCTGCCCTCTGGGGTCGTTTATTTTCTTTTCTTTCTTCATCCAAAATAGTAGAGATGTCTTTCCCACGATGACCTGTGATGGTGGAGATATCTTTTCCTCGGCCAACTCCTGAGTTTGGGGGAGGGAAGTTCGAGGAGAGAAAAATATGTGTTTATTAAAAGCTTCCCTTTAATTTCTAGAGACAGTCCTTATTCATGCTTAGCAGCTCTTCATTTCTTTATTTTCTTTCTACAAATATGCAGTTTTCTCATGACTTCAGCTACAGAGGTCTCATAGTTTTAGCATTCATTTATCCTACGGAATAGAAGTTTATTATGCAGAGAACCTCGTTTTTTAAATTTTTATAGAATTCACACACCATAATATCACCCTTTTAAAGTGTACAATTCAGAGGTTTTTAGTGTAGTCACAAAGTTGTGCAACCATCACCTCTAACTAACACCAGAACATTTTCATCACCAAAAAAGAAACCTCATACCTATGAGCAGTCACTCAAGAATCTCTTCTTGAAAGCTGTCTTTTGGACAAGGCTTTAGAAAGAGGCCAATAGAGTTTTTAAAAACTGTGTTTGCAGGACAGAAAAGGTGATAATTCAGCAGCAATTATGTAAATAAGACACATACCTCTGGAAAAGCCTTAAACAACTTATTTATTTATTTTTATTTTTTTGAGATGGAGTCTCACTCCATCACCCAGGCTGGAGTGCAGTGGCACCATCTTGGCTAACTGCAACCTCTGCCTCTGGGTTCACGTGATTCTCCTGACTCAGCCACCCAAACAGCTGGGATTACAGGCACATGCGACCACGCCTTGTAAATTTTTGTATTTTTAGTAGAGAAGGAGTTTCAACATGTTGGTCAGGCTGGTCTCGAATTCCTGACCTCGTGATCCACCCACCTTGGCCTCCCAAAGTGCTAGGATTACAGGCGTGAGCCACCATGCCCAGCTGCATACAACCTCCTTATTAATCCTCTCTAGAGTTTTCATAATAACTAAGTAGAAACCAGCATGTTCCATATTGGAGCATTCGCTAATAGTGCTTTAATTAAATTACCTTCATTCTTCTTTTTTAATGCCACTTATTAAAGACCATGAAATAAGGAAACCAATTTTTAATAGGTTAACTTAAATCTTGATTTAAATTATTTTGTTTCTGATTATCCATAATTTTTGAGACTCTGTAGTCTCAAAGACAAAAAAAAGTTTCCTCAGTTTTCTATACGGAATCAGAAGTAAATATTTTAACCTATGGAGGAACATCAATGTTTTATATCGGGTTGTAAAACAAAACTGCTTTAAAAGTAATTAGTAAGATCTGAATCTATACACTGATATGTGTCCACACATTATTCTGGATCTGAGACAACTAACATCAGTATTAATCACGATACACACTGAGACAGAAAATAAAAAAATATGCTCACTGCCCTAATTTGGGCACCTAAATGAACTTCTCGGCAGCGTTCTAATGAAGAAGAGAAAATGTCAAACACATACCTCCTCCATCGGCCTCTTTGATATCATCTTCAATAGCTTCATCAATTGCTTCATCAAACTCATCAAATCTAAAATATACACAATGATCACATTATAGCCTGTCCTGGCTTTTTATTTTTAAAGATCATCTTTAGCAGATGTCTGTTACTGTCTGATTGTTTATGTCCCCTCAAAATCCACATGTTGAAATATTAAATCTCAAGGTGATGGTATCAGGAGGTGAGGTCTTTGGCACAGCCCTCATGTATAAAATATAAAAGAAGCCAGAGAGAGACCCTTTGTCCCTTCCACCATATGAGATTACAGTAAGAAGATGGCCATCTATGAAGGAGTAGGCCTTCACTAGGCATTGGATCTACCCTAAAGAGTCCCCTTATCCCTTCTTTGATGTAAGAACACCCTAGAAGGTGCCATCTATGAACCAGAAAGCAGGCCTTCACCAGACACCATACTTGCCAATGCCCTGACTTTGGACTTCCTAGCTTCTTGAACTAATGAGAAATACATTTCTGCTGATTACAGGCCTTTCTGTTTATGGTTACTTTGTGATAGCAACCAAATTGGACAGAGACAATGTCAGCAAAAATTTTTATAAAGGGCCAGATGGTAAATACTTCAGGCTTTTCAGACAATGCAGTCTCTGTTGACTTAACTCTGCTATTGTAGTACAAAGCAGCTACAGACACCATGTATATAAATGATACAGATGTGTTTCAATGAAACTTTATGAACACTGAAATTTGAATTATAGGTAATTTCCACAGAATATTACTTTTCTTTTGATTCTTTTTTTTAAGCATTTACAGAAACCACTTTGAAGTCACATTGTATAAAAACTAGAAGTGAGCTGAATTTGGCCCATAGGGCATAATTTGCCAACTCCTAATTATACAAATCACATGGCAAAGTAAGTAAAACAAAATTACAGTTCCATAAATACTCTTAAGTCCTAATAATATGTTTGGGTGCAGTGGCTTACACTTGTAATCCCAGCACTTTGGGAGGCCAAGGCGGATCACTTGAGCCCAGAAGTTCAAGACCAGCTTGGGCAACATGGCAAAACCCTGTCTCTATTAAAAAATACAAAAAATGAGCTTGGTATGGTGGTGCGTGCCTGTAGTCCCACCTACTTGGGGGGCTGAGGCAAGAGGACTGCTTGAGCCCAAGAGGCAGAAGATGCAGTGAGCTGAGATGGCACCATTCCACTCCAGCCTTGGGGAAAGAGTGAGAACCTGTCTCAAAAAAAGAAAAAAATGAAAGTCCCAATAATAAGGCTATATTATTACTGCTATTGAAAATTATATTATTATTACTGAAATTCATACACAAATGGTTAAAATTTTAGAACTAGGTAAAAGTGCTTCTTCAAGCTGTTAACCTTGACTTAAAGAAAAGGATCAAGACTAAAGGAATCCTAAGATTTCTTCACATATAAAACATCTTTTACTTCAAGGCTCAGTTAGCCAAAAGGATAAAGTAACTTGTTTAAAACTATGCTAAAAATGGTATTTACTAGCCCTATGTGGCTATTTGTATTTAAATTCATAGAAATTCTGTTCCTCACTAGACATAATTCAAGTATTTAATTGTCACATATGGCTACTGGCTACCACATCCAACATCAAAGAAATAGAATATTTCCATCACCAGAGTAAATTATACAAGTGAGGGTGGGATTACAGGCATACAATGGATTAACAACAACATCAAAACTAAAAGCTGGGCCTGGGCTGACAGGCTGAGGCAGGAGTGTAACTTGAGCCCAGGAGGTTAAGACCAGTCTGGGCTATATGGTAAGACCCCGTATCTATAAAAATAAAAAATTAAAAAAAGTAGCCGGGTGTGATGGTATGTGTCTGTAGTCCTAGCACTCTGGGAAGCTGAGGCAACAGGACTACTTGTGCATAGGAGCTTGAGGCTGAAGTGGGATCATGCCACTGCACTCCAGCCTGGGCGACAAAGTGAGACCCTGCCTGAGCGACAAAGTGAGACCTTGTCTCAAAAAAAGAAAAAAGACTAAAAGCTGGTGGCTAGGAGTGGCTGCATATACCCATAGTACCAACTACTTGGGAGGCTGAGGCAGTAGGATGGCTTGAACCCAGGAGCTAGGAGTCCAGTCTAGGCAACATAGCAGAACTTCATCTCTAAAAACTAAATATCCCACCTTCTGAATTAGAACATATAATTTCAAAGGACTCCCAAATTTCAGACAGAGAGCTCTTCTTCTACAATGTAATTTTTACTGGTTGCATAGTATCTCATTTTACAGATGTATCATATTTAGTTAAAGCAGTTTATTTCCAATTTTTCACAATTGTAATATTATGAGAGACATTCTTGTAGCTGTAGGGTGTATTTTTCTTAAGTTCTCAGAAAGTAAAACATAGCACATCCATTTATTAGGGTAGAAGAGCAGATACAGATAAAGCCAAACACCAGATGCAAAGTTAACTGAAAACAGCATTTGTCCTGAGGACAGGATACAGCTGTAAGGTGGCATAACAACCTACTTTTTTGAGTGACTACTTTCTTACTGAGAAATTTGTTTGCTAAAATCAAATAGCATCAGAAACTTCAGGCATCTGAAACTGTTTCAGAAAGAATGAAACATCCCACTCTTGCTTGGATGAAGTCATCTTAAATGCAACTGAACAGCTTTGATTTAAATCCCAGATGCAGAGTTTCAGATAAAAGATTTCTGAACACAGCACTCCATGTATCTATATTCCCTTGGTCTTGGCTGCCTCATATGTGATGGTAGATTAATATAGATGATCCCTTTAAGCTCTAAAATAATACACTACTAAAATAGGAATTTGGGGTAAACTATGGGTTTCTTTTTTATATAAAATGTTTTGTGTGATACATTTATTTATACTCTACCTAGTTCCAAAATGACTGACATATTCCAAAACAACTCAAACGTGATGTGTATTTCATACATGCTTATGTGCAATTTCCTTCCTTCCTTTCCTTTCCTTTCCTCCCTTCGCTCTTCCCCTCCACCCCCGATTCTTTCTTTCAATAGAGAGTCACGATGACATCCAGGATGGTCTTGAACTTCTGGGCTGAAATGATTCTCCTGCCCCAGTCTCCCAAAGTACTGGGATTTCAAGTGTAAGCCACCATGCCCAGCCAATTTATGTGCAATTTCATTTGTGAGAAATACTAGATGAATGCAGAAAACTGCCCCTAGCTGAACTGAGTTGCACAGGAATCTACAAAACACACATACCTAAGACATCTACCAGTAACATTACTTCACTACATGTTATAAACTATAGCATTTTGCATCTGATGTTATACTTTTCTGATTTCAGATAAACCTCCTTCTGCCACCACACCGTCATTTACAAACTACAATTCTCTGCTTCCACAGACAAACTTCAGGTCTTTTTTTCAATATAAAACGCCATAGTTAATGTAGTATTTGTGTATGTCTTACTTACTTAACATATGTCAAATGGCACTCCCATTTTTATTAGATTCCAATCTTTTCTAATGCATTGCTAATCAAGTTTTAAACGTATGTCTCTAACCTCATATTTTCTATAATCCCTATGGTTTTTACTGTATAATTTTGCACAGCATGGTGATTTTTTAAAAATAACATGCTATGTTGCAGCAGAACTGACTTTATATTTGCACTTTCCATCTGTGAGCTTTGACTCTTCATACATATAGAAGAATATTTTTTATTTTTCGAAGTATATTTCTAAAGACTAGGATGGGCACTATTTCTATATATATGGGATTTTACCCTTACTGATTCTACCATATTTTATAAAGTTTTAACACTAACAACAGAGGCAAATTCCTCCATGATTGCTGATGCAAGTTTATAAATAAAAAGCAAGTTCAAAGTTCAGAGTTTTATAAAATCTGTTGGCTGGGTGCAGCGGCTCACGCCTGTAATCCCAGAACTTTGGGAGGTCGAGGAGGGTGGATCACGAGGTCAGGAGTTCAAGACCAGCATGGCCAACATGGTGAAGCCACGTCTCTACTAAAAAAATTAAAAAATTAGCTTGGCGTGGTGGCACGTGTCTATAATCCCAGCTACTTGGGAGGCTGAGGCAGGAGAATTGCTTGAACCCGAGAAGTGGAGGTTGCAGTGAGCTGAGATAGCACCACTGCACTCCAGCCTGGGCAACAGAGTGAGATTCCATGTCAAAAAAAAAAATCTGCTGTTTTCCATTTCCATTTATTCAAGTTAAAAAAATGTTTTGGTGTTATCCCAGATTTTAGAAGCTGCAGTCCAAAAAATGATCTAAAATAACTAAAATATAATTTATGTATTATTTGAACGAGACAGCATGATTTAGTGGAAGGAACACTAGACTGGAAGACAGGGTTTTAGAAGATAAGGTTTCTAGGATTAGCTACTAACAGTGACCACAGAAAAATCTCTTTCTCTGGTATCTTTGGTGTCAATAGGTAAATTAGATAATATCTACTGATTCTTTCATTAGGCACTTATGTAGCATTAACGATATGTCAGAACTATAGTAGGTATAGGGGACACAAGTCCATGTAAATAGACATGGTCCTTACCATCATGCTAACAGTCTAGTGAGGAAGAAAAATGTTAATAAATCATTACACCCCACTCATTACAATTGTAAGTGCTTTCAGGGAAAAGAACTGGTTGCTATGAAGGGATATAATGGGGGGATTTGACAAGGTAAAACCGAAAAGGAAATTACAGGTAAACAGCATGTGCAAAGGGAATAAAGGCGATACAGCAAATGCAGAGGACGCAAGGGAGAATGTGATGAGATAGAGTTGGAGAAGGAAGTAAAGATGAGACTATGCAGTGCCTTACTGGCCTTGTTAAAATTACCAATCCTTGGCTGGGTGCGGTGGCTCATGCCTGTAATCCCAGCACTTTGGGAGGCCGAGATGGGCGGATCATGAGGTCAAGAGATCAAGACCATCCTGGCCAACATGGTGAAACCCCGTCTCTACTAAAAACACAAAAATTAGCTGGGCATAGTGGTGCGAGCCTGTAGTTCCAGCTACTCAGGAGGCTGAGGCAGGAGAATTGCTTGACCCCGGGAGGTGGAGGGTGCAGTGAGCCGAGATCGCACCACTGCACTCCAGCCTGGCAACAAGAGTGAGACTCTGTCTCTAAAAAAAAAAGAAAAAAAAATTCTATGACTAAAGATGAAAGGCAAAAAATATATATACAACTGCTAATAACTATCATGATAGAAAAAGTATACACTTCCGGGTCATGCTGAATAACTGGAAAACAAATCTTCTTTCACTGTAGACATTTCTTTTTTTTTTTTTGAGATGAAGTCTCGCTCTGTCACCCAGGCTGGAATGCAGTGGTGTGATCTCAGCTCACTAACCTCCGCCACCCGGGTTCAAGTGATTCTCTTGCCTCAGCCTCCCAAGTAGCTGGGACTACAGGTGTGCACCACCACACTTGGCTAATTTTTTGCATTTTAGTAGAGACGGGGTTTTCACTGTATTAGCCAAGATGGTCTCGATCTCTTGACCTCATGATCTGCCCGCCTCAGCCTCCCAAAGTGCTGGGATTACAAGTGTGAGCCACTGCGCCCTGTGCACTGTAGACATTTCTATACATTTCATACCTGTAACTTATACATTTTCTTGTTCTTGTTGACCTCCTTTCAAGCAAGTTTACTTTGGATTTTTTTGAATCTTTTTTCTTTTCTTCTTGATCTTCAGAAAAGTCTGGCTCCTTAAAAAATATGATAATAAGCATATAGGTTATTACTTATGACAGAATAAAGTTCCTTGGGATAACTAGTTTTGTAATCTCCAACTAGGTAGCACATGTGAAAGGTTTGAAAAAGTTTGAGATGATCCCTTCCAAAAGTGAATAAACATGGCAACACTAAGTATGTAGATTAAAAAGAATGCTGACGATTAAAGGATAAAATCCTTCCATATTAAAATTCTTATGCCTTTTTGAGTTTACAATTAGTACTTGTTCTAAAGTCATGATGAAGTTTCTCCATTTTAACAAATAATTATATTTGCAACAGAAGATGTTCAACAGATATGCTGCATGAATAAAATGAAAGATTTAGAAGAAAGGGGTTGATACTCAAGGAAGTAACTTGAAAGGTCTTTTAAGCTTGTGATTTAATTAAGGCAGATGAAATGACCTATATGCGTTATTACAAAGTAAAAAAATTTACAAATTATGTAAATTACAAAACCACGTTACATGTACTTTCACTCATGATATATCCACCTGTTATAAATTAGACTAATAAATGCAAAACAAAGGTAATCCTTCATAGAAACCAAACTGTGATGAAGAATACAAACTGAAGTTTTCAACAATCCCCAAAATAAAAAATTAAACATCAAATCTCCCTGAACCATTCTTTAGCCATTTTACATAAATAGCATGCAAAGCAAGCTAATAACACATTAAAAATTTAGGAAACACGGAACATACTGCAAAGGTAAAAGCTGTAAGTTTAGTTTAGATCTGATATCACATTTTGGAGTTACCTGCATACATAAAATTTCAATCATGAGGGATTATGGATGATTTCTCGAAGGTCTTAAATTTCCATTTTTAATATTTGTATAGATTTAAAACCACTGTTCAGGTGCAGTGGCTCACACTTGTAATTCCAGCACTTTGGGAGGCTGAGGTAGGCTGATCACCTGAGGTCAGGAGTTCAAGACCAACCTGGCCAACATGGTGAAACCCCATCTCTAGTAAAAATACAAAAATTAGCTGGGTGTGGTGGCAGGCACCTGTAAACCCAGCTACTCAGGAGGCTGAGGCAGGAGAACTGCTTGAACCTAGGAGGCAGAGGTTGCAGTGAGCTGAAACTGTGCCACTGCACTCTAGTCTGGGTGACAAGAGTGAAACTCCATCTCAAAAAAAAAAAAATAAAACCACTAATATTATATAAGGTGGGTTAAATTTTAGAGCAATCATGACAATCTCCCATTTAAAAATATTATAAATCAGAAACTTACTTGTGGAGGAATGATGTTTTCAATACTGATACCAACATACACCAAGCGTTCTTTCCTTTAGGTGAAAAGCAAACAAAAAACATGAGATTTGCTGAAAATAAAATTGTTATGTAAACATCACGAATACACACAATGTTAAAATTACAATTTCATGTTAATAGCAGTGGTTAATAGCAGTGGTTAAGCCACAGAAGTGTTTGTTTGTTTGTTTATTTGTTTGTTTGTTTATTTATTTATTTATTTATTTATAAGGTCTCACCCTGTTGTCCAGGCTGGAGTGCAGTGGTGCAATCTCTGCTCATTGCAACCTCTGCCTCCCAGGTTCAAGTGATTCTCCTGCCTCAGCCTCGTGAGTAGCTGGGATTACAGGTGTGTGCCACCATACCTGGCTAATTTTTGTATTTTTAGTAGAGATGGGATTTTGCCATGCTGGCCAGGCTGGTCTCAAATTCCTGGCATCAAGTGATCCACCCACCTCGGCCTCTCAAAGTGCTGGGATTATACACATGAGTATTGTTCCTGGCCCATGTTAGCTATTAACTATAAAACTTTAATATAGTATTAGTACGTGTGGGGAGCTCAAGATTTCCTAGGGTTAAGATAACACTATCTTTCAGAAATGACTTACACTGGTGAAATAAAACCTGTACTGAAATAGACAAGCAACTTCATTAGGAGTCATGCTGTGACAAGTTGATGATGAGACAGATGAAAAGCCACCTCTGATTAGACAAATTATATCTTTGTTATGCTGGAGAAAGTTTTCAGTAATATTTTGCATGTATGTATAAACAATTATAATCTCATGTTAATAAATATTACCATAAAAATTATGTAAACAAAACCTTATCAAGGTCCCAGTGAATGACACTGAAACCATTCATTCCATGCTGATCAAAGAAAAGAAAGCAATGTAGACACATGGCTTATGCTCTAGAAGGCTACAACTGAAGCTAACTAGAGCCAGGAAATGAAGACTGGAGCCAATGACACCTCCATAGTTTCACTTCCAAGAAACAAACTTATGTTGATTTTAATTAAATTACATATTAAAAAACACCAGGATGGCTGGGTGTGGTGGCTCATGCCTGTAATCCGAGGCAGGAGGATCACTTGATGCCAGGAATTCAAGACCAGCCTGGACAATACAGTGAGACACCTGTCTCTATATGAAATTAAAAAAAAAAAAATTGGCCAGGTATGGTGGTGGCACATGCCTATTGTCCCAGCTACTCAGAAGGCTGAGATGGGAAGATTACTTGAACTCAGGAGTCTGAGGTGCAGTGAGCTTTGATCATGACACTGCACTCCAGCCTGGGCATCAAGAGTGAGACCCTGTCTCAAAAAAAAATAAATAAATAAATAAAATAAAAATAAATAAATAAATAAATAAATAAATAAATAAAGCAGGTGTTTTCCCTGGTTCTTCCAAAGTTAATCCAATTCAACAAGGACAGCTGAGCTCTGATATGCCTCTGTATATTCAATTGAACTGAACTGAAATAGTAACATTTTGTCTCCTTCTGCTTTTAATGTTCCTTATATAAGGGTATTAATGTATCCGGCTGGCTAGGTCTTTTAGAGTGCAGTCTTTAGCGCCCTGCTAACAAGAATATTCATGGTCTTTATAGAGATAGACTGTGATGCTGTTAAAATTGGTATGTTTAAAAATCATTCAGTGGACTTCTAAACCATCAGCTTTCACAGAGCATGACACCATCAGGTCTGCAGATGGTTGCTGGCTAGCCACTAAATACTCACTGAAATGTACATCCATCTCTCTTTTCCACAAGACTGTAAAGATTTCTACGATAAAGACCGCATTATATACTTCCTCATTTGATTACACTGCCTGGCATAAAGTAGGTACCCAATAAATGTTGCTTGAATGTTGAATGAATGCATAAACAAGGGTTGCTCTTGCATTATGACCTACTAGGGAATAAAATGTTCTTGTATCATGACATAGGGAGTAAGTACGGCTCTAAGCTGCTAGGATGAATGCTAAAGAAGTTATTTCACAGATTTTTAAAAAGTGAATATAAGTGTTCACTTTAGAAAACTGAATGACAACGGCTAGAATTTAGTTAATATTTATTTTATAAACACACATATTTTGCTGTTTAGCGCTCCTAAGATTCATATATATGTGTGTGTGTGTGTGTGTATACATGCACACACACACATACATGTATTCTAGGAACTATAAACAACAAAAGCTTTGTTAACCAGATTATTAGGGAGAATTAGCAAACACCAACAACTATCGGTTAACCGGCTCGGTCCAGACTGGTCTTCCTGTAATAGTAACTTTCCTCTCCTTTCTAATACACAATCTGAGAATGTAGTATGTGATATAAAGTCATAATTACAGATGTCCTCTTAAAGGATGACATTTAAAGCCAGGTGTGGTAGCTCATGCCTGTAAACCCATGATTTTGGGAAGCCAAGGTGGGCGGATCACTTGAGGCCAGGAGTTCAAGACCAGCCTGGACAACATGGCGCAACCCCATCTCTACTAAAAAATACAAAAATTACCCGGGTATAGTGATGCGTGCCTGTGGACCAAGCTACTCAGGAGGCTGAGGCGGGAGGATCGCTTGAAGCTGGGAGGCAGTGGTTGCAGTGATCGTGCCACTGCACTCCAGCCTAGGCGACAGAGCAAGACTCTGTCTCCAAAAAATAAAAAGGATGACATTTAAATAAAGAGGACTACCTAGAGTAGGTGAAAAAGCAAAGGAACTAGTAAATTGGAGATAGTAATATAGACAAATATTGTGGCATACTTTAAAACATAAATTTCTAAAAATCAAAATATTTCATAATTGCAGTGGCATATCCTATATAAGGTCATTGTCAAAACTTTTTCACCAGCCTTTTCCACATATAAATGGATACAAATCCAAGGCTTCCAAAGAGCAAGCAGATAAGAAATTCTTAGTGGTTTACATTCTTGGCTTTTAGAAAGAATATATTCTCAGCCGAGCACAATGGCTCATGACTATAATCCCAGCGCTCTGGGAGGCTGAGGCAGGTGATCACTTGAGGTCAGGAGTTCAAGACTAGCCTGGCCAACATGGTAAAACCCTGTCTCTACTAAAAATACAAAAATTAGCTGGGCATCGCGTGCCTGTAATCCCAGCTACTCTAGAGGCTGAGGCAGGAGAATCGCTTGAACCTGGGAGGCAGAGGCTGCAGTATGGTCGAGATTGCACCTGGGTGACAGAGCAAGGCTCTGTCTCAAAACAAAACAACAACAAACAAACAAACAAACAAACAAAAAACCATTCTCTTCCTTAGTGAGTGAGCCTATTAGCTATCTACATTTGTGAGCCATCAGCTTCAGGACATGGGAAAACCACTAATTTCTGAAAAGGATAAGCAGATTTGAGTAAGATGGAGGCAAAGGAAAAATCTAGTTTTTATTTGTGATTTAATTTAAATACCTCTAGTTACATCTTTTCCAGCGTCAAAAATAAAAACAAGAGAAACAGCACATCAAAATAGTCCTAGTAATTTCATACAGGATCATTCTTTATTTTTTAAAATGTTCTTGGAAGATATTCCAAATATCTGAAACACAAGTAGTTTATAGAAATAACCCAGCGTTTAGCTGGGTGTGGTGGTGGCCACCTGTAGTCCCTGCTACTTGGGAGGTTGGGGCAGGATGATCCCTTGAGCCCAGGAGTTTCAAGACTAGCCTGGGCAACATAGTGAGACCCTATCATCAAAAAAAGAAAGAAAGAAATAACCTAGGGTTTCTCATTTTCAAAGTACTTTTCTGTCCTAGTTGATTTGAGAGATTCACTTGCCTTTAAACTAAGTAGCATTCAGTACAAGCCAGAAAGCTCAAATTGAGTAGTAAAAAAACCAAAACCTTTAGGTTCTGGAGGCTGAATCCATTTTTAAGGTTCACCTTTGCACAAGGTAAAGTGAGTGGATCACGGGACAACCTGATTGCCTTAAGGCAAGCTAAATTTGGAGGGGGAGACTATGAGTCAGAGAATATAAGTTAAAGAAGCAGCAAATGAAGGTACAATCAGGAGACAATGTTTAGAGTTCCTCAATCATACTAGTGTATAAAGGAGAATCAAGTTCCACAGATGAATCCTCTGAAAATTCTCTCCAGCACCTCTACCTTATTATCACAATGCTAGCCCTAATTTAGGCCTTACAGACTCATAGGTTTGATACTCCAACAGTCCCAGCTCTCATTCATTCATCTTACTGTTGCCAGAGCATTTTTTTTTCCTGAAATAAAGATATACTCACACATGTCTCCTTTGATGACTGCCCACTTTCTACAGAGGATAAGTCAAATTCTACAGGCAGGAAAGCTATTTGCAATTTGGCCTTACTCAGCTTTTACAAAAATCTATCTCCTACCATTCATCTACTGTCACTTTTACAGTTTACCTTTGCTCATGTTTATGCTCTTTGTCTGAAATATGTTTATTGGTATAACCTCATTTTATCTTCCAAGTCCTCCCTTGATAACCCCAAATCCTTTGAGAACTAAGATGCTCCTCTACTACCATGTTCTTGTACTGCTTTAATATACCTCCACTTTTCTATTACATTATTGGTTCATATGTCTGCATTATATTATGGGTTCCTATGTCTGTATTTTCTAATAGAAGGTGAGTTCCATGTAAACAAGAGCTTTGCCTTTGATCTTTCCTCTTCAGATTGGTACACAGTAGGTAAAAATGAATGTTCAGAAATAGATTAATTAAAGAAGGTGCAAACAAATATAAACTATTGTCTTGATTCTGAATCCCCTTTTAAAGATTAGGCTCAAGTTCAGTCTTAAGAACTTCATCTAAGAAGCCTTCTCCAATTGCTTTAGACCACTACTGCAATGGTGTATCGAAAAGGGGGGCATCTCTTACAGGTATAGTAGGACACAATTCAGCATTTAATAATCTTTATTTCACCAATGTTAACTCTGTCCACCCAAAGAGATGACAGGGGTAACTAAATTATAGACCAGTTCTTACAGTTTTCTTGTATTCTCTACAATATTTAGTTAGGTGCATACCCTTCACAATACTTGGGCCAATATTTATTCAGAGAAGGTTCTGACAAATACTTATTTATTTAGAGATAGAATCTCACTCTTGCCCAGGCTGCAGTGCAGTGGCATGATCGTGGCTCACTGCAACAAATCTCCTGCCTCAGCCTCCAAGGAGCTGGGACTACAGGCATGCGCCACCACGCCCAGCTAATTTTTGTATTTTTAGTAGGAACAGTGTTTCAGCATGTTGGCCAGGCTGGTCTTGAACTCCTGACCTCAGGTGATCCGTCCACCTTGGCCTCCCAAAGTGCTGGGATTACAGGGGTGAGCCACCAAGCCCGGCTAGTTCCGATACTTTAGATTGAAAGCTGGTGAACATTTCCTATAAAAGGAAAGATAATAAGCATACAAGCTAAGCAGGTCATAAGGTCTCTGTTGCAACTACTCAGTGTGGCTGTCATAGGGCAAAAGCAGCCACAGACAATATATAAACATATTCCCAAGCAAACCATTAACAAATATATCATATATGACATAACAAATATGTTATATTCCCAAGCAAAACATTAACAAATATGTCAAAATACCTTCGTTCGGCACGTTCTTTCTTCTTTAAGGCAACATCCAAATCCTGTAACTGTTCCTCTAATTTTTCACAGAGCAGTTTCTGAAGAAGTGAAATAGATAAGGGTCATTTTAAACAACTTTTAGTAATCTTTTATTACATACATGTTAACTTCATGGGTAATGTGTTCTTAGAGCTGGTAAGGGACCACAGTAAATGAACAATGAAGCTTTTCTTGTGTTGAATTAAATAAAGAGGTGCCTCAGCATCCATTGAACAGAAGATGAGCATAGTGCCTTTGAAATAAAGCACACGTTAGAGAAAATACAGCTTTGCAAAAAGAAACGCATTCTGTGCTTATCCTACTGGCAATAGTCAATGTTTAAAATAGCATTTGGTTCGACATGTGCACGTAACAGTAATTATAATTTTTAAAAAAGATCCCAAGATATTTTTAAGGGAGAAGGCTATATGTATGATAAAACAATGATGCCAATAACTATTTTTTTGAAAAAGAGAATGGGCTGGTTTGAGTACAGTGGTATTTACAACTAATTAATTTTTTTGTTCTTTCTCCACTCCCATCGCTTCACTTGACTATCCTTAAAAAGAAAAGGGAGAGACTGGAAAAAAATACACAAACAATGCTACATGGTTATTGAGTCAAAATAGACCTGAAAAATGTAATTGATAAAGCTGTGCTAAGCCACAGAAGTCCATTTCACTGAAAAATGCATAAAGTTTATCATTTTATTTTATTTTATTTTTTGAGAGAGAGTCTCACTCTGTCACCCAGGCTGGAGTGCAGTGGCACGATCTTGGCTTACTGCAACATTTGTCTCCCAGGTTCAAGTGATTCTTGTGCCTCAGCCTCCTAAGTAGCAGGGATTACAGGCGTGTGCCACCATGTCTGTCCAATTTTTGTACTTTTAGTAGAGATGAGGTTTCACCATGTTGGCCAGGCTGGTCTTGAATTCTTGGCCTTAAGCAATCTGCCTGCCTTGGCCTCCCAAAGTGCTGGGATTATAGGCATGAGTCACCACACCTGGCTACGCTTTCATCATTTTAGAAAAATAATTATTACTAGTTTTTAATTTTTTAGAGATGGGGTCTTGCTATGCTGCCCAGGCTGGTCTCTAACTCACAGCCTCGAGTGATCCTCCTGCCTCAGTCACCCAAGGAGCTAGGACTACAAGTGGGTGCCACCATGCCTGGCTTAATCCATCTCTCTCTCTTCTTTTTGAGACAGAGTCTCGCTCTGTTGCCAGGCTGGAGTGCAGTGGCATGATCTCAGCTCACTGCAACCTCTACCTCCTGGGTTCAGGTGATTCTCCTGCCTCAGCCTCCTGAGTAGGTGGGTCTACAGACATGCATCACCATACCCAGCTAATTTTTGTATTTTTAGTAGAAATGGGGTTTCCCCATGTTGGCTTAGGTAGTCTCGATCTCTTGACTTTGTGATCTGCCTGCCATAGGCTCCCAAAGTGCTGGGATTACAGGTGCCACTGCACCAGGCCTAATCCATCTTTTTTTTTTTTTTTGAGATGGAGTGTTGAACTGTTGCCCAGGCTGGAGTGCAGTGGCATGATCTTGGCTCACTGCAACCGCTGCCTCTTAGGTTCAAGAGATTCTCCTGCCTCAGCCTCCCAAGTAGCTGGGATTACAGGCACCCACTACCATGCCTGGCTAATTTTTTTTTGTTTTCTTTTTGTACTCTTAGTAGAGACGAGGTTTCACTATGTTGGCGAGGCTAGACTCAAACGCCTGACCTAGTGATCCACCTGCCTTGGCCTCCTAAAGTGCTGGGATTATAGGCATGAGCCACTGTGCCCAGCCATCCATCATTTTTAAGGCAAATGAAAGTAGGTTTGTGACAGAAAAGTACCCAATGAGCACAGTAGCACAAAAATAGCCTGATTCTTCAGCTTTCAAAAGAAAACTGCCTGAATTAAGATAGAAGAGAAAGAGAATACGTTTCTCCTAACGCTGATAACACCATCTGTAAAACTACTGACAAAAAGAAAGCAGGTATAAACCAAAAAAGAAGATGAAACAAAGTGATACATGGGAAGAAATTTATATCCTCCTTTCTACATATCTACACTTGGTACTTTGTGTGCTTACAATGAATTTAAGAAAAAAAAATCATTCGTAATTTTACGAAGCTTAAGAGGGCTTCTGAAAATTGCTTTCGAAAAAAAAAAAACAAAAAGGAAAACCTAAAAGCTATTAATAAAAGGTAGAAATCCAAACAGAGGTAAATACTATTTACACATTGCTCTGAAGATTAAAAATATTCATTCAGTAGCTATTAAACAGTTATAATTAATTTGAACATAAACTCAAAGACTAGAAAAACAGAAGTGGGCTGGGTCATACATGTTGGCAAGGGGGACAGAACCATTCTCCATCCGGGATGATCATCAGAGGAGGGCGAAGGCAGGCAGTGTGGTATCCACTATCGCAAGAGTCACACAGAAGAATCTGAAATAAATCACACTGATGTCAACCTAACTATGACTAAAATTCAATTACTCTTAGGTTAAAGACATTTCAATATTTCTTTGTACTATACTTCAAAGAACTCTTTATTTGCATAAAGCTAATAAATAAAAAAACTCTGATAATTAGGGAATCTGACATGTCAATATTTATTTATAAGACAGAATCTCACTCTGTCGCCCAGGCTGGAGTACAATGGCATGATCTTGGCTCACTGCAACCTCTGCCTCCCGAGTTCAAGTGATTCTCCTACCTCAGCCTCCTGAGTAGCTGGAACTACAGGCGTCTGCCACCACGCCCGGCTCATTTTTGTATTTTTAGTAGAGATGGGGTTTCACCATGTTGGCCAGGATGGTCTCGAACTCCTGATCCACCCATCTTGGCCTCCCAAAGTTCTAAACTTACAGGCATGAGACACTGTGCCTGAACCATGCCAATTTTTAAAGAAACCTAAAAAAAGGTTAAGCTACAAATTTTAGTTAAAAATAACAAGTCCTTTCTGACCTAGAGTTAGAATCCTTTCTCATTCAGTGTATAGCCACAAAGGCTATGACAACATATTCTTTATAACAAACTTTTAAAGCTCAAGTATGAAAGACTACCCTACCACACACAGAATTCTTAAAACACAAAAATTTCCATTTTAAATAGCATTTCAATTACTTGCCTGCAAGAAACACTCATGGTTCTTTTTATAGTGTAAATTCAAATAAGGAAGAGACTGAGGTATAGAAAAGGAATACAACTACATTCAGAACCATCATCATGTAATACAAAGGTTAATAACATCAATTAGTCTTATAGTTGTTTTATCGGTATTTGAGTTTAATAAGAGGATCAAGGTCTAAAACTTAACATAGTATACTCATTAACGTTTTACTGAAAAGAAAACTTTTTATTTTTAAATAATTTTAGATTTACAGAAGAGTTGCAAAGATGGTACAAAGTTCTCATATACCCTTCACCCAATTTTTAACACTGTTATATAACCATGGTACATTTATCAAAACTAAGAAATTAACATCAATACTATAAACTAAACAATAGGCTATTGAGATTTCACAAGTTTTTCCAAAAATGTCCTTTTGCTGATTCTGAATCTTGGATATCCCATTGCATTCAGTTATATCTTGTTAGTATCCCCCAGTACGCAACCATTTCTTGGTCTTTGTTTTGACCGACAGTTTGAAGAGTACTATACTAGTCAGATATTTTTGGTAGACTGTCCTGAAATTTGAGTTTGTCTGATGCTTCCTCACAACTAAACTGGGGTTCTGGGTTTTGGAGAAGAATCCCATAGAGGGGAAGTGCCCTGCTCACTGCATCATATCAGGGGATACGTGTTATCAATATGATTTATCACTGCTGGTATTAACTTTGGTCACTTGGTTAAAGTAGTATCTGTTGGTTTTATCCACTGTTAAGGTCACTACTTGTTACCTTCCATACTCTGTTCTCATGACGAGTGTAGCCTACACTCAAGGGATAGGGGAATTAAGTTTTCTAGAAGTATGAGTATCAAATAATTTATGGACATAAATTAAAATCACTATAGTAGTTAATAAATCAATAAATACCTTGAGGGGGAGATACACTGAAGCTATGCCCATATCTTCTCTCTCCTTAAAGTTCTGCTCACTAGTGTTAGCATCCACTAGAGATTTTGCTTGCAACGATTATTACTGTGGTATTCTGATGGTGATTTTCTACCTCCCATATGCCTTCTATATAAGTTATTAGGAATTACTCTGTAAGGAAAATAAGTCCCTTCTTCCCCACATTTGTTTATTTAATTATTTATATCAATATGAGCTAATGAATATTTATTTTTTTCTTTCGGTTACAATCCAAAGCTATCATTATTTAATTTGTTGTTGGAACTGTTCCAGCCATGGAAATAATGGAAGCTCTTTCAGGTTGTCTCATTTGTCCTTAGGACTTGCCTGTATTGTCTTTTTTTTTTTTAAGTACCTCCTTACTTTCTGGCACTACAGGATGCTTCAGGAATGTCTTGTATTTTCCCTGCCCAAGCCTTAAAACCAACCATTTCTTCAAGAAGCCCTAGCTGCTTTACTAGATAATGATATTTAGAAACCAATAACTGGATGCTCTAGAAGCTCATTGCTACTGGCAACTACTTTTAATCTTTCTCAGAGAACAGAGTTAAGATATATACATATGTATATGTATACACATATATCTTCCTGTGCCTCTATTAAAATAAACATGGAGTTTATACTATTATCTCCAGTTCTAATCTAACATCATAGGGTTCATCATGGCTCCTATTATCTATGTTTTATTTATTTGCTCAACCTAGTATAGATGAAGTTTCTGCAATCCTAACCTGTATCGGGGGTGGGAGGAGGCACACCATTACAATGCATCACCACTTGCTCCCAATACCCAGGATTCGGTACTTAGTTACCTTAGTATTATACGTCAGGTATACAATTGATTAACATGGTTTCTATAAAATGTAACCTAACTTTCAAATAACAAAATTACAGGTAAACTTTCAGAATTTATTTCTAAAGTGAAGATTGTTTCTACTTCACAGTAAAGTGCCACTAAATAAATACTACCATGTAAGATTTCCAAGCCTCAGGTAATGATCCATTTATTTTGACTAAAACATCTGGAAAATCCCTTAGAGTTCTATATTCATTTATACATTTATTGCTTTTCTGCTGTTAAAGATCAATTAAGACAAGGACTGTCTTTTTAGGTCAGTATCATATTCTTACAACTTAACATATAATAGCTGCTTGATATTTTGACTTGTGGATTATCCTTAAGCACTCGGCATAAGAAATCCACATTCGAGATCTTCAGTTTCCAGTGTCATTCACAATATAATTTCTGCTCACCCCATTTTATTTCTCATTTTTTTTTTTTTTTTTTTTTTTTGAGACGGCATCTCGCTCTGTTGCCCAGGCTGGAGCGTAGTGATACAATTTGAGCTCACTGCAACCTCCACTTCCTGGGTTCAAGCGATTCCCCTGCTCCAGCCTCCCAAGTAGCTGGGAGTACAGGCATGCCACCAGGCCCGACTAATTTTTGTATTTTTAGTAGAGACAGGGTTTCACCATACTGGCCAGGCTGGTCTCAAACTCCTGACCTCGTGGTCTGCCTGCCTCAGCCTCCCAAAGTGTTGGGATTACAGCATGAGCCATGGCGCCCTGCCCTTATTTCTCAGTTCTTCAGATCAGTTCATTACAGCAGCTATTGTTGCCTTAGGTAAAATGCACTCTTTTCGTTTAAAGGGACACTGGAAAATGGTAAGGAGAGAACACAAGTGTTGCTTTTTTTCTTGATTTAGAAGGCAGAAATGATTACTATCTCAAATGTCCTCTTGGCCTTTCTCTGTATACAAATATTGACTTAACTTTCATAGCCTTGATGATCCTAAAATGCTTAGAGGGATCTTCTCAGCATAATTTCAACATCAATTCTTCTTAGAGCTCAAGTCATTTTCTGGTTCTTTGACATGAGCCCTTAAAAACTACTGGATTATGATAAACTTCACTGATATTACATTTAGTTTCCAAATATGAAACTAAACGCAAGAAAGAGAAATATAAGTAAACCAGAATTAACTTTAACCCAGCACATAATATGTATCAGAAACTGTGCTAGACAACTTTACATGAGCTGTTAAAAACACCCCTTAGAAGTATGTGGTGTGAGTCCCATCTTATAATAAAGAAATCAAAATATAGAGAAGACAGCTCCAGGTAAGTGGTATCCTGATAAGTAGGATCTGAACTCATGCTGCCTGGCCCCATGCTTTTCCCATCACATCATAATGCTTTCCAGGAAAAAAGAGCCTGGAGAACCACTTGTTATGAATTTTCCAAACTTTAGAGAATCTCAAATGTTTTTGGTCCACATGACTCTACTGAGGTAGAAACGTCTTTCTTTATATTTTCTTCTACTTAATAGCTGGAGCTTGCCTTTAAAGTAAAATCTATTCAAAAGAATAGTACAGGTACATAGCATTAGGTATAACAAGACTATTTCCTCAACAGACTCACTTACAAACCACAAATGATAGATAAGTATTATAGATTAGGAATTCATTCTCCTGATTCAGGCAACCTTTGAAGAACTTACTTCCTGGGGAAGAAAGCTCCATATAAATGTAGTACTATTCTTCTTGGAATATATCTGGTCTATAATTTATTCTCTTAAAAATTAAAAAATTTTAAGTTAAAAAAAATTTTAGTGGGTTAATAGTAGGTGTATGTATTTATAGAGTACCTGTGACGTTTTAATAGAGGCATATAATGTGAAATAATCACATAGGGGTAACCAGGGTATCCATCACCTCAAATATTTACCATCTGTTTTAGAAACATTGCAATGCCACTCTTTTGCCATTAAAAAAATTTAAATCCCTACTACGGTACTACCTGACTTACATGTTTTTACATGAAGGCAGTAAGGCCTTCAGGCCTAATTTACTTAAAGCTAGCACTTCAAATATATCATTATAAAGTTGCTTATGCTGCCCTGGCTCCATTTGAACTCCTGGGCTCAAATCCTCCTACCTCAGCCACCACAGTAGCTGGAACTAACGGCATGTGCCCACCATGCCAGGCAGAAATACCATTATAAAGTAATTTATACTTGAATACATTCATCAATTTGTGAGAAGAGACTGAGGTGTATTGCTTTTCTGTAGAGGAAATATTAATATATAAGCCAGTAGAATGAAAGTAAGACCTTGATCGTTGGCCTTCCTAGAATTAGATTATATGAGAAACAGAAATAGAAATTACTCTGTAGCATACAAGCTAACATTAAGAAATTCAAATCATGATAAAACCCAGAAGAGTTAGGCTGCTCCGGGCAACCTCAACATGTCTATAATATGAGTATTGTTCATTTACATCAGGTACATACTAGCTCAGGATGGTTTGGAAGGCCACATTTTTTGCACGGTTCATCATCATCTGCTAGGATGGCTTCTTCACTTTCCTTTTCTTCTTCCTCTTCTGAAGCTGCAGATGATTTTTCACTGTCAGATCCTTCACTTTCATCATTGCTTGAATATTTCCATCTGCCACGTGTCCGAGAACCAGTCCATCGAACTTTGCCTTTGGGTTTTACCTTGTATAAAATAAAAAATTGGAATAATTTGATGTAATGTCTTTTGAAAATTTCCTTATTACATGTTCATTGTATAATATTCAGCCAATATACCAAAAAAAGGGGAGAAAATTATTATAGTCTCATCACCAGAAACAGCTATGATTAAATTTTGGTGTATACTTCCACTACTTTTTCTACATTTTTGGTTTTTTTCTTAAAATTGAATTATAATAACATTCTGTCTTATATTTATCCTAGTCATATTCTCCTAACAGTACTATAAATGCCATTATATAACCATATTTATCTAGTCCTCTACTAGACATTTAGGTAGTTGTTTCCCATGTTTTTCACTTTCGTCAACAATGTACTGTATCTTTATAATTATTTTTACACACATCTCTGTGGTTAGGATAAATTCCTTGAAGAGGACTCTGGGTCAAAGGTCATGCACATTTTAAATACTTTATAAGAGAATGATGATGATATTCTCACAAATTGTCATGTAAAATTTTAAATCCTGTATTAGAGATGAATTTTAAAATTTCAAATGGGCCAGAACTGTATATAAAAATCCTGACCCCCAAAAAAAAAATATATATATATATATATATATATATATGCACTCAGAGAACAAGTTTACAATGTGAATAACAGCTTTTTATTGCTTAGTTTTATACCGTTTTAACTTGTATTTTAGTTTATTCCTACGCTATAGGTCTCCAGCAAAGAATAAAATAATTATAACAACAAGAGAGAAAACTTAAAAAAAATTAAAAATTCAGTATTTCAGAGAGCACAGGATCACTTGCAATGAAGAATGATCTGGTTGTTTAAATAAATTAAAAAGAAAAGTAGCACTTTTGATGACAAATTCCCATAGACTAGGGAAAAACTTGTAAAATATTTTGCTTAAAATAAGAGGTTCATAAAAAAGAGAATTTTGATGAGTAGTATCAACACTAATGAGTAAAATGGGGAATCTAGGCACTGTCAGACACTGGTAATAAGATGCTATATTAATGGGACCTTTTTGGAGGGCAATGTGGAAGTAGCTATCAAAGCTTAAAATATGCACGTCCCTTGACCCAGCAATTCCAATTCTAGGAGTCTATTCTAAAGAAATACTCACTCATGTCCAAAAGGATCTTCAATGCAGCATTGCCTGTAATAGTGAAAAATTGGAAACAACCTAAATGTCAATCAATAAGTGAGTGGTTAAATAAACTGAGGTATATCCACACTATGGAGTACTGTGTGACCATTAATAAGCAAAAGGTATATTATATCTACTGACATGAAGAGCTCAGAGACACTTTAAGTGAAAAACTCAGAAAATGAACATTTTTGGTCCGATTTATTTTCTAAACAAGTGAATATTTATGAACATACACATAAATGCATGAAAAAGGACAGGAGGGCCGGGCGCAGTGGCTCACGCCTGTAATCCCAGCACTTTGGGAGGCCAAGGTGGGTGGATCACAAGGTCAAGAGATTGAGATCATCCTGGCCAACATGGTGAAACACCATCTCTACCAAAAATACAAAAATTAGCTGGGCATGGTGGCGAGTGCCTGTAGTCCCACCTACTGGGGAGGTTGAGGCAGGAGAATCACTTGAACCTGGGAGGTGGAGGTTGCAGTGAGCTGAGATTCCGCCATTGCACTCCAGCCTGGTGACTGAGTAAGACTCTGTCTCAAAAAAAAAAAAAAAAGAAGGATTGGGAAGATACTATACCCCGAACTGTTAATAGTGGCTATGGGGAATTCTACAGGTTGTATATTATTTGAATAGTTTACAAAGAGAATATAGTCCTATACTGATTTAAAAAAATAAAAGTTAAAAGATAAGAGTATAGAGTATAAGTGAGAGTACAGTGTCTGAAAAGTATCTCAAATACGGGAAGAAAGATACTTTTTCAGTTGTCTCTGATGACTAAGTTTTAGATAAAACCAAAATACTTATTAATATATAGAGATAAATATTTTTAATTAAAAATTAAAACAGAGTAGGAGAAGTTTTACCTTGCTTACTTTAGAATTTGTATCCTTCTCTGATTTTTTCAAAATTTCCTTTTTGTCAGTTTTTTGCAAAGCTGTTGACTCTTCTTCCACTTCGTCTTCTCCTTCCCCTCTTTTTTTATCAGCTTTCTGATCTCTGATTTCAGCCACTTTTGCAGTAGGTCTAGATATTCTGGGAGATCTTCTTAAAGTACGACCCACATTTGTTTTCTCCTCTTCCTTTTCCGTCTTCTCTTGCTTGTTTTCTGGTTCTAGAAGTTTGGGGGGAGAATCGGGCTTCTTTTTCCGACTTGATATCCTGATTGTTAATTTGATGCCCTCTTTCTGCCTTTCAGAGGTTATCTCTGTATTTTCTGAGGCAGTGGTTTCTTCTTCAGGAACCAACTTATATTTGAATTTGCTTTTTTGCATAGAACCCTTTGTCTCAGAAGGCTCCTCTATGCCAGAGGTCTGGGCATTGTCCAGATTATCCATTTCTACCTTGGTGAACTCAGAATCCTCTTTTAGGATTTCTGGGTCTCCTTTTTTCACAGACTGACCACCAACAGAAGCTGTACTCTGATATTCCACCACTTCTTTTTCTGAGGCTAGTTTCTCACAGTGATCAATCATATTAGATGGTGAAGTTTCAGCTGCCTCAGGAGAGCCAGGCTTTTCTGACTCTAGAGCACTCTTTGGAACTTCTTCCGGGATTGGACTCAATCTTTGTGTTTCCTTATCAAGAAAAGTCTTTTTGGACTTCTCTAACTTTTCAAGACATTCTAGGATTGGTGGGCGCTTATCCTTCCTAGTTTTGGGAGACTTCTCTTCAACTTTCACGGTACACAACTCAGTGGTAGATACAGCAGTTTTTAAAGATAGATCTTTTGCCATCTCAGAAGACTCAAGAGAAGATTCCAATTCTGGAGGACCAGATTCCTCTATTTGTGTTTTTTGACCATGGATCTCTAAGACTGATACTGAACTATCTGCATCTTTCCTCAAAGGGGCTGTTTCTTTCTCAAGCTCACCTATTTTAATACTTGCTATGACAGAATTTAAGGACTCTGTTCCATTTCCCTCCATGATGATATTTCTGTCCTTAGAGGGGCTATAGCTCTCTTCCTTTGTCTCATAAAACTTTGTCTCTATTGGTTCTGTCTTAAAATTTGCAGCTACTCTTTCATCACTAACTTCTCCATTTACCAGTTGTTTCCCTTCATGACCCAAAGCAGTGATTGTAGAGATCCTTTTACAAGTCTCTTCCTCTTGTTTTATTTCGTCTTTCAAAAACTCTTTTGTTGGAGTAACTGATTTACACAAAGGTCCCTTGACTGGACTGTCAAAATCATCACTCAGTTTAATTTCTCGTTTTTTTAGTGGTATCTTGGCCTGCTGGTCATTTTTAAGTTTCTCGGTTTCTTCAGTAGATTTCTCAGTAATTTCGTGAGAAGATTTAATATTGCCACCAAATTCGATCCTCTCAGGCTCCTGTGCAACTGGCCTCTCCATGCTACTCTTGCTATCTTTAGGATCTGTTCTACATTCCTTCACCTCAACTTTAATGGGTTTGACATTTTCCTTGAAGGAATCACTTTCTTCTTTGATAATCTTTTTTTCTTCACTTTCTGGCAAAGGTTTTTCTAGCTTCACTATGACTGGCAGTTTCACAAGTTCCTTTTCATCTTCTTTTTCTTTTTTCACAGTTGTCTCTTCTAGAACATTGGGTGTAGAACAGTTTTCTAAATCCATAGGCTGCTCCTCACCTTTCATCTTTTCACTTTCTTTCTGTTCCTCTAAAAATCAGAAAAAGTTTAATTACATGAATAGAAGCTTTCAAGATTATAAAATAGAAGACTTAGTATAATATATAATTCTATTTAAAGTTTCTATCTTAAATAGCCTTTGTCATTGGATATTTGACAATAAAAAATAAAATCTGACAGTGAAGAAAATTACAGAAACTTTGAAATACAACTTTGAGATATTAAAAAATATATTTAAAAAATTCAGGTTTCTGCTTTTTACTTTTTGCTTCAGTATTCTCAACAGATTGCAAATATTTATGCAGTTTAAATAATTTATTCAAATTCAAGAGATGGCTTAAAAACATAAAATTGAAAATGCCACATAAAACATTTCCAGAAGACCATATTTGTTTTATAAACTGACAACTGTTCTTCTTTGGAAGTCACTGAGCACTTCATTTCACTGAGGCAACAGGAACATGTCAGTGGGAAATGAAAAATATAGAAACATAAAAAGCCCAGATCCCATTACCCAGAGGCAATCACTAGTAATAATTTAGGTTACTTCCTTCTGATCTTGTATGTTTTTCACTAAGTTGGTATCATGTTGCCTCAATTTATTCATTGAAACATTAGCAATTTCCTATGATACTAAATGCTTTTTATAAAAATTGCGCTTAATAATTATATAACATTCCTCAATGTGATCATATTACAACTTACTTTATCAAATGCCACTACTGAACATTTCAGAAGTTAGTATTATATAAAGAAACTGTTTAGATTTATCTGTTAATTCTTTGTATCTTATTGGCTATATATTTTCAACTTTTATGGAGTACCTAACAGTAACACAGATTTAAACATAACCTAAGCTATATTCAGTAAATACTATAATCTCTGAATAGCACTGTAGAGATCATACTCCAGAATTCATTAACTAATAATTTTACTTACATTTTTAATCCCTTCACTTTATCCTTGCTACTGAAAAATCTAATTCTAAACCAAGTTTTACCAAGATGTAATTTTTTCCCCTAAAATTTTGAAATGATTCTTGTCAAGTTGATAAACCAGTTAGGATACATTTCATGGGAATAATGGGATGGAGAAAAGTGAGAAGATAAAGCAGGATATGTTTTTTGAAATGAAAATTTAACATTTCATTAAAAGTGAATGTTTTCATTACAAACCACCATTTCTTGTATATCTAATGATGTTGCAAATAAAAAAGCCAAGAACCATTTAGAACCATTCAGGGTCTGAGAGCAAAACAACAGTATTAGTATTTCTTCCTGCTTTACAAAGTCAGTGCTATAGGGAATGCTGCTAAAATATTTTAAGAGATGACAGTAAAAAAAATATTTTTTTAATTAAAAGTAGTCTTACAGCATAAATAAGGTAAGAAAAAAATTAGATGACAGTGATTACCTAATTTGTATGTTTTTCTCTTTCCTACTGATAAAATAGGTTTAACAAATTCTCATTTATTGAGATTAGCTAGGATATCAGGAAATTTAACTAAATGAACACCTTAACAGTTAAAATACTGATTACTATCTTTAAAAATAACTTCAACCACCATGTGCGATGGCTCATGCCTTTAATTCCAGCACTTTGGGAGGCCAAGATGAGCTGATTGCTTGACCTCAGGAGTTCAAGACCAGCCTGGGCTATACGGTAAAAAACCCCCATCTCTACAAAAAATACAAAAAGTAGCCAGGGCATGGTGCTTCCAGCTACTTAGTAGGGTGAGGTAAGAGGATCACTGGAGCCCAGAAGTTCAAGGTTAACCCTGACCCCTGATCATGCCACTGTATTCCAGCCTGGTTGACAGAGTGAGATCCTGTCTCAAAAAAAAACAAAACAAAAAGAACTTCAACCCAATACTAAGGAAAATATTTCATTCCAGGTGACTCAAAAGATACTTGTGCTAAACGCAAGCTACAATTTTTTAAAATCTCTATTCTATGGTTTGGAAAGTATCTAAAGATCTCATCATGATACTTATTCAATGTAAAATAACACCATGTTTTCATTTGAGGTTAATTGATCTTGGTTTGAGTAATAACGCAGCAAAATGAAAGAAGAAATGACATTAGGTTCAAGACTCCCAGGTTCACTAATCCTAATTTAGCTAGTGGTGCATCTTTGGGTGTGTCACAAACTCACTGATCTTTCTTTCTTCATCTATAAATAAAGCAGCTGGACTAAATAACCTCAACTATTATTCTTCGCTGGTGTTATATTTCTTTTATTCCAAAAATGTTAAATTCTTGTTTTGTGTGTGTGTGTTTGGCTTGGTTATTTTTTTTAGACGGAGTTTCGCTTTGTTGCCCAAGCTGGAGTACAATAACTCGAGCTTAATTCAATGCAACCTCCGCTTCCTGGGTTCAAGAAATTCTCCTGCCTCAGCCTCCTGAGAAGCAGGGATTACAGGCATGAGCCCCCATGCCCAGCTAATTTTGTATTTTTAGTAGAGATGGGGTTTCTCCATGTTGGTCAGGCTGGTCTCCAACTCCCGACCTCAGGTGATCCACCTGCCTTGGCCTCCCAAAGTTCTGGGATTACAGGCGTGAACCACTATGCCCAGCTGGCTTGGTTCTTTTAAAAGAAAAAAATGAAAACAAATAGTATTCTAGTTCCTCTAAATTAAATGAATATGTTTCCAAAATAGTACAGAGAATGGAAGAACTAGGACAGAATATGAACCTTTAAGTACTATAATAATTAGTAAAAAGGTTAGTTACACAAGCATTTTCCCAAAGTTTGTCAAAAGAAAGCTGTAAAAGAGCATATAAATGAGTTTAAGAGGCGTAACATTTGAAGTGACCAAAGGAAAAATTCACTCTAATAAATGAAACACAGCATCATGTTTCTTCACGAATGAGATGATTCAAGAGAAGTGGTATCTACTATGGGTTTTATAAGACGATTCATTCATTTACTCTACAAATATTTACTGATCACTTATGTGCTTTCTCCATCACCCCTAGCAGAATCACTCTGTAATGATACACTGAATATTCTATATAAGTTAACAGTAGAAGACACTGTGAGTTGCCTGCCGATTAACTATTCTCCTCTTCTTTCTTACAAACACAACTGATTTTAAGAAGGCACTTGACTCCTCAGACACCTTAAAGCTGTGAGTCATCTGATCCAGTTATGACCAATGACTTGCATGAGGAAGTCGCGGGTGAGAAAGAAGTCAGCTGACTGGTGTCTTTTGCTCTTTTCCCTTCTTTGGGTCTAGACTCTATACACAATACCTGGAGAAAGGGCAATCAAAGCCACATGCTAAGGATAGCAGGCTAGGAAAGGTCCTTGATGGCTTCACAGAGCTGCTGTACAAGACCTAGACTTACCACTTAACTTTGTATTACAAGGAAAAAATAAAAAGGGACAAATGCAATCCTTTCATGTTTGCTTCCTACTCCTCCTTCTTTCCCATACCATGAAATTTTATCCATTCACTTTGGAGTTGTTATCTGTTACATGATAAAAGGGTAACTAATCTCTGATACGATTGTAGTTTCTTTAAAATCCTTTAAGATCTGAGACTCATGCCTGTAATCCAAGCACTTTGGAGGCCAAGGAGGGCGGATCGCCTCAGGTTGGGAGTTCGAGACCAGCCTGACCAACATGGTGAAACCCCGTCTTTAAAAACAAAAAATTAAAAAAAAAAATAAATATCTGAGAAATTTCAAAGTAGCATAGTGTTTCAGACGCTGCAGAAATCTTATATAACTATGGTGAGAGTGGAAATTAGCATAAACATTTTTCCCGCCCCAAGATGGAGTCTCGCCCTGTTGCCAGGCTGGAGTGCAGTGGCATGATCTCAGCTCACTGCAACCTCACCTCCCGGGTTCAAGTGATTCTCCTGCCTCAGCCTCCTGAGTAGCTGAGACTACAGATGTGTGCCACAACGCCCAGCTAATTTTCGTATTTTTAGTAGAGATGGAGTTTCACTTTCACCATGTTGGCCAGGATGGTCTCAATCTCTTGACCTCATGATCTACCTGCCTCGGCCTCCCAAAGTGCTGGGATTACAGGAGTGAGCCACCGTGCCCGGTCAGCATAAACACTTTAAAGAGCAATAGAGAAATATCTGCTCTAAAGCTTGAAGAAACATACTATCATGTGGCAATCCTACTTCTATCAAGTAAAGTTACACACAAATATGGAAGTATGTACGTAAATATCTGTTGCAACATTGCCGTAAAAGTAAAAAATTAGAAATAACCTAGATATTCTTCAAATAGGAGAATGGATAAATAGCCTCTATACAGCAATTAAAATGAAAGAAACAAATTCACATGGATCACTGTAGATACATTTCAAAAACAAAATAATAAGCGAAAAAAGCAAGTTACAAAAGGACAGGTACAATTTATAGAAAAGATAAAATACACAAAATAAAGCTACACATTCAGATGGCCATACACACAAGCATCAAAATCATAAATATGGGAATGACTGACAAAGATTATGGTTGTTCCTGGAAATGGACGGAGAAGAAATAAGATGGAAAATGAAAGGAAAGAGAAGTACTGTTTCTATAATCTTTTTTTATCGAAAGTAAATTTTGACAAACTGTTAAAAACTATTAAAATGTTGGGGCCCAGCATTCCAGGCTCATGCCTGGAATCCCATCAGTTCGGAAAGCCAAGGCAGGATGATCACTTATGCCCACAAATTTGAGACAAGCCTAGGCAAAATAGCAAGACCCAATCTCTATTAAAAAGAAAAAAAAATTAGCTGGGTATGGTTGGTGTGTGCCTGTAGTCCCAGCTACGTGTTAGGATTGCTTGAGCCCAGGAGGTCAAGGCTGTAATGAGCTATGATGGCACTACTGAACTCCTGCTGAGGCGACACAGCAAGACCTTGTCTCAAAAAACAACAAAAAACCCCAACAAACCAACAAATAAAACCACCACAAAAATAAAATGTTGGATACAGAGTGCTTTATACTATTTTTTAACTATTTCATCAAAAATTAAGACTTGGCCAGGCATGGTGGCTCACATCTATAATCCCAGCACTCTGGGAGGCCAAGGTGGGAGGATCACAAGGGCAAGAGAAAGGACCATCCTGACCAACATGGTGAAACCTGACTCTACTAAAAATACAAAAATTAGCTGGGCATGGTGGTGCGCACCTGTAGTCCCAGCTACTTAGGAGGCTGAGGCAGGAGAATTGCCTGAACCTGGAAGGTGGAGGTTGCGGTGAGCCAAGATTGTGCCACTGCACTCCAGCCTGGCGACAGAGCAAGACTCCATCTCAAAAAAAAAAAAAAAAAAAAAAAAAAAGGACACTCAAACAATCAGACAAACCTTAACGCTCTGTGTCACCTCCACCTTGGCCAGCTGTGGGAACGAGAAAATTACCTGAAACTTTCTAAGTGTCTCTAGACTCTAAACTCTTTAAAACTGAAACATAAATACCTATACCTCCAGGAGTAGCTGTGAAGATTTTTTTTTCTTTTTCTTTTATCTTAAGGGACTTTTTGAAAATGGCACATGCAAAGTACTTTTACATAGTACTTGGGAGCTATTATTAATTATTTGGCCCCCTCTTCTTCCCACAAACTTCAGCCACATTGGAAAATTCAGTTTTCTAAAGCTGCCATAACCTTTTTTACTCTGTTAACTCTGCCCAGTAAGCAATTGCTATTCTGTACCTTTTTAGATTCCTCACTTTCCTCATTTTTTTTTTAACTTTTACTTTAGGTTCAAGGGTATGTGTGCAGGTTTCTTATACAGGTAAATGGAATGTTGTGAGGGTTTAACATACAGATTATTTTGTCATCCAGGTAATAAACATAGTATCTGATTGGTAGTTTTTTGATCCTGACCCACCTCCCACCCTCCACCTACTTTCCTAATTTGTAAAACAACTAAAATAACAGGCACGATCTCCTAGGTTGCCCATGATTGCATACAATACCACATATAAGGCCTTCAGAAGAGTAATAACAGACAAGCACTCAATGTTTGCCAATATTATTATATTATAGGTAAGATCTTACCTCCTTTATGCTCAGTTAAAATATCACTCCATTTTATAATTTTATCTGATCCTTTCCCTATAAAGAATTAACAGCTCCTTTTCTTGTGTTTGCACATTATGTTAACACAGACTTCTATAGTAGCACTTACTGCCCAGAATTACAATTATTCATTTACAAATCATCTGTCCTACTAGTCTTATGAACTACTCCCCTGGGGCAGAATCATGGATTACTCACCTGCAGTAAGACACTCAAACATGTGCTGACTAAACTGAATAAACTGAAACAGCAACAAACTCTAGTCTAAATGTTGACAAATAGCATCAATACTTTTCACGAGGTAGCTTTTACTAACAGCAAGTCTTACATAGAATGTAAGGCAATATTTAATTCTAAAACGAAAGATCCCAAAACAAAATCAGCCATGGATGTCAACCAACAATTCAGAGGCTGAAATGTTCAAACACCACTAGCAATCAAAGAAATTAAAATTCAAAAAACAATGAGATTTTAAATCAAATCAACCAGCAAAGTTTTTATTTAGTCATAATGTTCAAAGGTTCTACATATGGCAAAAGGAATTATGCTTATACACTTGTAGTATTAGCATAAACTAGCTAAAACCATTCAATAACTATTTAATAAATATTTACTGGGTGCTTTACACTTGGAAACCTCATTATATAATTTTTCAAAAACAGGGAAACTATCATGGTAGCATGTCAAGCGCAAAAAGTAGGAAATAAAACTGTATTTTTTGTGTAATCCTAATTTACATAAATAAACCAATAAATCTGTAATCATACCTAAAACATGGAAGGTAAGCCCTGGTTGGTCAATCTCTGCTGTAACATAGTAAGTAGGCTTGTTCCACCTCAGGGTCTTGTCTGTTTTTGTCGGCATAAAAATCTTTTTTCTCTGGTATTTGCACGGCTTGCTCTCTCAGATCCTTTAGGTGTCTACTCAAGTACCACCTCTTCAATGACTCATTTTCTAGCAACTCAATAAAAAACTATGCCCACTCTCTTCCCCAAATTATTTTCCCTCCATACCTCCTTATCATCATCTATACTGTGTATTTAATTTACTAATCCTGTTTATTGTTTGATAATTATGTGACATGAAACCTCCATGATGGCAAAAATTTGACTTTGTTCACAGCTACATTTGCAATACTGAAAATAGTGCATGACAAATTGCATATACTCAATAAATATTGGTTGACTGAAATGAGTGAAATATGACAGGTGAAATACTGCCTGTGCCTAAGGGTATATTTCTGCAATAGAAGTTCTGTTTCCCAAGCAAAGTTTCACCGTTTTGAAAATGTCAACAGACTTAACAGTTTCCAAAATGGGTTCAAATACTGAAATTATCACTTGATAATACTGAATTATCATTCGCTGTGTGACAAAGGGATCTCAATTTTTGCCAATTTTTTTTTTTTAAATCTTCAGAGACAATGTTTTGCTCTGTCATCCAGGCTGGAGTACACTGGTATGATCATATCTCACTATAACCTCAAACTCCTGGGCTCAAGCGACTCTCTGCCTAAGCCTCCTGCGTAGCTGGGACTATAAGCAAGCACCATCATGCCAGGCTAATCCCAAAGGGCTGGGATTACAGGCATTAGCCACTGCACCTGACCAGTGACAATTCTTTATATCAAATTCTTGATACCTTTGTCAAGTAAGTAACATAAAATTTCTTGTAGTTCCAGCTATACAAGAGGCTGAGGTGGGAGGATCACCAGAGAGGTAATCCTCAACGCCTGCTTCTTTGGTGTTGGTGAGTTCTTATTAAGAAGCATGTGATATCTGGTTATTTCTATTACTTTAAAATTTCATGTTACTTACTTGACAAAGGTATCAAGAATTTTTTAATGACTAAGTATAGTAAAGAAAACCACACTAAACAAATACATAACTTAATACAGTAGCTACCCCAAGAGAGCTATACAAGCCTTTTCCAATAATAATTCTCTTCTTTACCAAAAATAACTATTAATCTGACTTTTTTAAATAAAAAATTTAATTGACAAGTAAAAATTGTATATGTGGCACACAAAATGATGTTTGTTTTAAAATATAAATACAGTGTAGAATGGCTAGATCAAGCCAGTTAACATATGTATTACCTCACAATATCATTTTATTTGTAGTGACAACACTTAAAAGCTATTTGGCAATTTTCAGGTATACAGTGTTACTAACAAGTCACCACGTAGTAATATCTCTTGAACTTCTTGCTTCCTTATTTTGTTGGTAGTTTAGTTTCACAAGTTTATTTTCTTTTTAAGGGCACATTAATGTTATCCCCTCTATCCCTTATTTTTCTTGCAATTATTTGTTCAAGACACCAAATCTACTGTCCTACACTATCTAGATACTGCAGACTACATCTCATGTTCCCCTTTCTTGGTTTATCCTGTGAATCATTCCTTCATCAGATTCAGGTTCAATTTCTGTGGCAAAACTACTTCTCTGGTGTCAGTTCTTTATTAAGAGGCATGTGATATCTAGTTATTTCTCTTTTTATTAGCAGATGTTGATGCTCAGTATCAAAACCTTTACTTTATTTGGGATTTCAAAATGGTGACATTCCCATTCTATCATTCATTCATCTGTGAATAGCTGGAACACTTTTACAAAAAAACACTTGGCCGGGTGCAGTCGCTCACACCTGTAATCCCAACGCTTTGGGAGGCCAAGGCGGGCAGATCACAAGGTCAGGAGTTCGAGACCAGCCTGACCAACATGGTGAAACCCCATCTCTACTAAAAATACAAAAATTAGCCAGGCATGGTAGTGCACACTTGTAATTCTAGTTACTCCGGAGGCTGAGGCAGGTGAATCGCTTGAACCCAGGAGGTGGAGGTTGCAGTGAGCCGAGTTCACGCCACTGCACTCCAGCCTGGGCAACAGAAACAAGACCACATATCAAAAACAAAAACAAAAACAAACCCCAAACTTTACTCATTTACTATTTTGTTACACAGTGTTAAAGTTCATACACAAAAGGAAGGATAAGTGCTTGACTCTTTATCTTGAGTCATTTTAACATGACTTTGACAACTTCCCTACTACCTGGAGTGACAAGATGATTCCTAGCTTGTCATGCTACAGAACTGAAATCAACCATTTTTTCGATTTTTTTAAATTGGTTTAGTTTAGTGGGAAGCTGTATTTCAAGATCACAGTCTGGGCACTGAGGATACTCACAGGTACTGGGCTGACCAATATTTCTAAGCCTTTTCAGTAAACAAGGGTTAGGAAAAATATGCACACACACAAACACAAACACACACACATTTTTAACTTAAGCAAAAAAAAAAAAAAAACCAAAAACAAAACAAAACTCATGAGTTCACTCTGATAGTTCATGTTTTCTTAACCTTTTCTATCTTACGTATTATTTGCTTTTCCCACACTGGGAATCTTGGTTTTCAGGACACAGACGATACAATTAGGATATCACATGCTATTTTGTCTCAAATTATATACAAAACATTTTCGAATAACAATACTGACATCATTACCAATGTCTTTAAAGAAAAGTTTAAAAGTTTGTGTATGTGGCCCGGCGCGGTGGCTCACCTGACGTCAGGAGTTCAAGACCAGCCTGGCCAACATGGTGAAACCCCGTCTCTACTAAAAACACAAAAAAATTAGCTGGGCGTGGTTGCAGGTGCCTTTAATCCCAGCTACTCGGGAGGCTGAGGCAGGAGAATCACTTGTACCCAGAAAGTGGAGGTTACAGTGAGCAGAGATTGTGCCACTGCACTCCAGGCTGGGCAAGAAGAGCGAAACTCACACACACACACACACACACACGCACACACACACACACACTGATTCCCTTTCAACAACATATAGTATGTTGTCAAAACACACAATAAAGGTTACACATTCTTCCTTGTATCCTTCATTTAGATTTAGCTACATCATATATTTAATGCACACCAAATATTATTTTTAACTTTTTATTTTGAAGTAATATTATACATATAGATATGTTATAAAAATAGTTCAAGAACTTCAAGTGTACTCTCACCCTATTTCCTAATGTTAAGAACTTACATAAGTAGAGTACAATTACCAAAACCAGAAAATTAACGTTGGTAAAATACTATTAGACAGATTTTATTCAAATTTCACCAGTTTTCTTTCAACATCCTTTTTTATTCCAGGATCTATGTCTCAGTGTATTCTTTATTCCTTGGTTTCTTCCAACTTAGTCGCCTCCATTCCTGATGGTTATTCTGATAGAATACCTCTCAATTTGGACTTATTTGGTATTTTCAAGATTAGATTGAGGTTATATATTTTTGACAATAATTCCACAAAAGTTATGTGTACATTGTATCAAGGGTTACATGTCAATATACCTAATATGGTTTGGCTGTGTCCCCAGGGCCAGGAGGAGATAACTGAATCATGGGGATGGTTTCCCCATACTGTTCTGGTGTAGTGAATAAGTCTCATGAGATGTGATGGTTTTATAAATGGGAGTTTCCCTGCACAAGCTGTCCTGCCAGCCGCCAACACGTGCCTTTGCTTCTCCATTGCCTTCTACCATGATTGTGGGGCCTCCCGAGCCATGTGGAACTGTGGGTCCATTAAACCTCTTTCCTTTATAAATTACCCAGTCTCAGGTGTATCTATTAGCAGCAAGAGAACAGACTAACATAACACCATACTGGTGAGGTTAGCTATTTGGTTAAGGTGATATCAACTGGTTACTTCACTGTAAAATTACCATTTTCACCTTTGTAACAGATAATTATCTTGGGAGAGATACTTTGAAATTATGCTAATATCCTGCTTCTATTCAGACTTTCACCCACTAGTTTTAGTAACTATCAGGGATCTTGCTTGCAAAAATTATTACTGTAGCATTTTCTTAATGGTGATTTTTCTACTTCCCTCTTTACATCTACATGTTTTAACTGATGCTCACTTGCAAGGAAAAGCTACCCCTTCACCTTTATTTATTTATTCAAATTGTACTTAAGTCTGAACTCATTATTCTAAGGGTTAAAATCTATCTTTATATTTTTGTTACTAAACTCTTAGTGCTTTCAATATTGGGAAATTCCTTCCACTTCGCACCTATGTCCTAATGATATGCCCAAATCCCTTTTTGAGCACATCCTTCTTTTCCAGCACTACCAGATGTTCCAGGCTCATCTTGTGTTTTCCTCGCCTGTTCTTGGAATCAATCTCTTCTCTAAGGCGTTCTGGTTCTTCTTACAGGACAATGACATTTTGAAATCAAAATCTGAAGGCTGTGCTCATTGTTACTGGGGTGTCACTGCTCTTAGGTTCCTCTCATAAACACATATATGTAGGTATACTAACTCATACATGTGATTGTATTTTCATTTATTTCTTTATCACCCACTACCGATGTTTTGTCAGTCATTTTGGCCACCTAAAGTTCATTCACAAGAAGATTCCTGTACAAAACACCTATGTTAAAAGAGATTATAGATATTGGTAGCTTATCTGTAGTCCATCTGAAAGTCACGTTGGCTGGATATAAAGTCACTGGTTTACATTTTCTCTCCTCGAGAATCCCTCAAATACATTATGGTATTTTTCTTCTGGCATAAAGCACTGATGTAAGGCAGTCTGATTTTCCTTCCCTCATATGTAATTTGGTCATTTTGTCTGGATACTCAAAAGTATTTCTTCAAAGCCCTGTAATTTTACTAGAAAAGATCTTGATGCCGGTTGGTCTGCATTGATTTCCATCTATTTCAGAAAAGTGTTTTCCGACACAGTCTTTAGTTAAATTTTATCTGTCCTCTCGCTTTTTCTTTTTTGTGGACACCTATCTCCTGGATCTTCTTTGGCTATTTTCAGTATAGCATTTTCTCTCAAATCCTTATATCCTACATTTCTTTTTGTTTTTTTACAAATACACTTTCTCTTTTTCTATTTTGTAAAGGCATTAATACTGTGTTTGTTGACTCAGGTGTTAATCTTGTTAAAATTTGAACTCTTCTGAGTCCTACCACTAATTACAGTTTTCATGTTTGATGGGCATGTCTTTCTGAGAAGCTTTCATTGTCTGTATGAATGTTATTCTGCTTCTTGTTCTCTTTTGTTCTTATAATCCCAGGAGATTTGAACTTGTTCCTTTTTAGTTGTGTTTTTATATACAAAGATTCCCTAAATTTTTTTAAAAAGGCATTTTTATGATAGTTTTTTCAATTTCATAACTTTAGAGCTCGTTACTGTTGTGAAACACTCAAAATTAAAGCAATGCACTTTATGAGATCACCTAACTCTATTCTTCTTCCATAATTTAATTTGAACCTTCTTTTTGTTTGTCTTGTTGTGCCTGTCCTACTTAATTTGGAGCCTTTGCTCAGCGGTTTCATGTCAGCACAGAGCTTGATCTTGGAAAAGCTTTGGTTAGTGAGGACTGAGAATTCATGAGGCCCATAGTACCCAAGAATCTTTAAGAACTTTGTTGTAGATTTTGTCTACACATTGTTGTTATTGTCATCAATATGTTCCTTTTATGGGGGAATTTATAGAGACTCAAAAATTCACACCACTATTATTTTCCAAAACTCATGAATGATAAATTTTCTCCTTCTTCTTCTTTTTTTTTTTTTTTTTTTTTTTTTTTTGAGATGAAGTCTCACTCTGTCACCCAGGCTAGAGTGCTGTGATGTGATTTCGACTCACTGCAACCTCTGCAGCCCTGGTTCAAGTGATTCTCCTGCCTCAGCCTCCTGAGTAGTTGGGATTACAGGCATGTGTCACCATGCCCGGCTAATTTTGGTATGTATTTTTTTAAAAAATGTGTATTCAAGT
>CAUYLG010055047.1:0-13987 GCA_963573385.1 Cacajao melanocephalus
CGCCGGCTGCTCCTGCTCCATGAGCCGATAACAAGGATTTCCAACCAAGTGCTTTATTCCCACAGGGCCTGGACCTGTGCCCAAGATGTAAACGCTGTTCTCTCTTCCTTTCCCTTCCTTCTTTCCTCCCCTCCCCTCCCCGCCTCGTCCGTTTCCTTGCTTCCGTCCGTCCTTCCTTCCTTCCTTCCTTCCTTCCTTCCTTCCTTCCTCTCTCTCTCTCTCTCTCTTTCCTTTTTCTTTTCGTTCTTTACGGATGTTGTGAAAATTCCCCCTTAGCTTTTTCCACTTGAGCAACATTTTGCTCCTCACTCCTCCGCTTGTGCGGGAATGAGTGGACCCTGTCTGAAGGCTGGAGGGGAGCTCTCCCCCACACTGTGTGGGGAATGTGCTCGCCTAAAGTACTAGTCTAGTAAAATGTATTCCAGTTAGAAGGTCAACACAATATCTGTTTAGCTTTTATTCAAAGTCGCCGCAGCAGCAGCAGCAGCCACTGCTGGATCGAGGCCCATGCGTTCTGGCCGTTTTGTGTTTTGTTGGCTGGATTTCTGAAGGAACTTGAAAGGTCAAACTGCATTTATTGAGAAACAAATGCAGGTTCTGGCTGGCCTCTCTGGGTGGCTGGCATCACAGCTGCCTGGTGGATGGGCCGTGTCGCATTGTGGTCTGGGGTCCTCTGGGGTTTCCAGGCTGTCACCACACTGTCCCATTTGTCAGTCCCATACCTGCCTGTCCCCACTGCGCTGGCTGGCTCTTGCTGCCTGCTGCCTCCTGGGAGGGCTTTGTCCCTACCTCTGAGCTGGTAGGCAGGATGGCTGGGTGGCCCCCAGAGAAGCACAGACCTGAGATGGAGCCTCTACCCCCGGTTTGCTTTTGGAGTGCTCTGAGCAGGACCCCAAAGGCCCCTTCCCTCTGGTCATGCCTCACTATCTCTAGAAGCTCCATCCTGTGGCTTCCAGAGTGTGCACCTCCAGCCCACCCGGGGTGGGAGTGAGGAGGAGAACGGGGATGGCCCAGTCTCCCCTCCCTCCTCTGGCCCACGGGGCAGGCAGCTCGGGTTCCTGGGGGTCTGCTTCCCCCACGCTCCCCTACATCTGCTCTGATCGAAAATGTCTTTCCTTTTATGCTGCACCCAGTCTTGGGGCTCGGAGATTTGCTCAGACCTCACTGGCCCTTGCGACGAGGCTCATTTAGATGGTGCTCAGGACGGTATTTGAGGGATTTCCACTGTGATGTCCATGAGGGGGTGTTTTCTGGGACATGTCTCTGGCTCTGGGAACTGCCTGACCCACTGAAGAAACTGCTTTCCAGGCACTGCAGGCCAGCTCAGTTGATGCTTAAAAACAGGTGCAGAAAAGCCAGAGATAGAAGGTCTTAATGGGAGTTTCTGTGCCAATGAATGTAAAAATGATGTTTCTTGAAAAATAGTCAGTGGTTCAGCTTTGTCAGCATTCTCAACACCCAAGCCTCTGACTCCTTATAGTACCTCATCCAGCAATGTCACTGTCCAGATGAGAAATCTTAGCCCAAGGGAGGGGAATGACATGCTTGAGGTCACACAGCTGGCTGGTGGCAAAGCTGGGATTAGAACCCTCAACCCAGGGTCCCTTCCTCTGCACCACCTACGTGGTTGGTTGCGTTTCCTGCAGCCCTGGGTTTTGGGGAAGACAGTTAGCTGGTGGTTTGGCCCTGGCGTGGAGCCGATCAGTCAAGGATGCTGGTGAGGCCTTAGTTTCTGCTTGTTTTCATCAGGAGGGATAGTCTTGGATTTTTCAGTGAGGACCCTCAGGCTTTGGATGGAAGGAAACGAGCAGGGAAGGGGATTGGGTGACGTTCCCTGGTGGGATCGTTCTACAGCTCCAGTGTGTAACGGGGGCGGAGGCCAGGGAGAAGATGCTGCCCACCAGCCCCCAGCCTCCCTTTTCCTGAATTAGGAGGAAAAGTGGTCCAAGAAAACTCTTTGTTTCTCCCTGATTCTTAAACAAAGGTGGTCAGTAAAAACCTGGGCGAGCTCCTGTCTCACTTTCCTCCCGGACCCTTGAAGGTGCCAACGCAAACACTACCTTTCTCATTGGTTTCTAAGTCAGAGAGACAGCTCTGTTTTGAGCAGTCAGGGGTTCGAGTAGATCTCATGGCTACGGGCGGCCAGCAGGGACCAGGCTGGCCAGCCACGCTCAGGACCCCTTGGCTCCCCCCAGCTCCAGCTACCCCTCATCAAGGCAAGGGGAGGCCAGTAAAGTTTGCCAAGGCTGATCCTGCGGCCTGGCGGGGCTGGCTGGGGTATTCTTTTACCAAGCTCTGTTTTACCACCAGCCCCTGTCCACCCCGATCCCACGTCTTCCTCCCTTCAGCTGGGCCATGTGCCCCTTTGGGAGGAAGACCAGCCCCATCAGGGCCAAGGGCAGCAGAGCCCTGCCGAGTGAGAGGCTGTGGGGCCGCGGCTCTGTCCTGTGCCTTACCAGCCCTGGGGAGGGGGGCGTTTGGCTGGAAGACTGGAATTGAATGGCCATCGTCTTTGATTTTGTGACATTTCTGCTTGGACTCGCAAATCCCCCTTCCTGCCCCTTAGCATGTGTGCGGCTACATGTTGTGAGTGTTCCCCTTGGACACTGCAGCTCGGGGCGCGCTGACGTGTGAGTGTGCAGATTCCCCTGTGTGGTAGAACCTAAGGACGGTGGCTTGGAGGAGATGCTCCCCGGGACGATGACTTTCCTTTCCTTCCTCTTAGTGAGCGGGTGATTCCTAGACCCTAACTGCCTATGTCGTGTAAATAATGTACATTTAATTTATTGCTATGGTAGCACATTGTATTTGTTAATGTACAAAACAAATTCTAAAAGGTTGACAAATGTATATTTTGTTGCTTAAATGTGTCTTTGCAGAAATTGACAATAAATAACATATTTTGTGTCCATCAGTGCTCAAACTGCTTTGCATGGGGTCCTGGGCCCGGGCAGCACTTTTCAGTTCACTGGAAGTTGCGTATTTTCTGGCCTATAGATGTGTTACTTTGGCCTGGAATGTGTTTTTGAACGTTTAAGTTGTTGATGTTTAAAGTATTGACAATAATTACAAAACTGGTTGGGCATGGTGGCTCCCACCCATAATCTAATAGTCTGGGAGGCTGAGGCAGGAGGATCTCTTGAGCCTAAGGGTTTGAGGCCGGCCTGGGCAACACAGTGAGGCCACATGTGTCCCCCCCAACCCCCCGCAAAAACAAAAAACAAATAAATCCTAAAAAATTAGCTGGGCAGGTGGCGTGCCCTTATGTTCCCAGCTACTCGGGAGGCTGAGACTGCAGGGTCGCTTGAGCCTGGGAAGTCAAGGCTGCAGTGATCTGTGATTGCACCAGTGCACTCCAGCCTGGGCGACAGAGTGAGGCTGTGTTTCAGAACAACAGCAGCCTCAACAGAAAGGCCGGGCGCGGGGCTGCCACCTGTCACCCCAGCACTTTGGGAGGCCGAGGTGGGTGGATCACTTGAGGTCAGGCTTTCAAGACCAGCCTGGCCAACACGGTGAAACCCCGTCTCTACTAAAACCACAAAATTTAGCTGGGTGTGGTGGTGGGCACCTGTCATCTCAGCTACTCAGAAGGCCGAGGCAGGAGACTCTGTGGAACTCTGGAGATGGAGGTTGCAGTGAGCCGAGATCACGCCACTGCACCCCAGCCTGGGCGACACGAGCTGGAGTCTCAAAAAACCAACCAACCAACCAACCCTAGAAATTTTACGTAAACCTTGAATTCTGCTTCATTTAAGAAATCAGAAGCTGAATCTCCTCCTCAGGTAGGAGTTTGCTCAGAGTTCACCGGCGTCTTTCCCTGCTGAGTGGGCCCTTGCGTGTCCCCGTCGCCACTGTTCCCTACTGTTTATACTAGAACATTTCACTCATTCCTGTTGCCTGTTGGCCTCTGGCATGGCTGCGTTTGCGAGCCCTGCTGTTCACTGATCGTCTCCATCCTGCAATGCTCTCCCTCTGCTCACTTCTCAGATTTCCAATTCGCTCCTTCCAGCTTTCTTTCACGGCTGCATGCTCTTTCTTCCTGTCCTCCTCTGACTCCTGAATCGCCCTGTTTCTACATATGCTTTGCTTTACACTGCTTGGCTGTGCAGCTTGAAGTAATCTCTGCATTTTTTTCCTGAAGAAATCTGAAGGCAAGGAACAGGTCTTTAAGAATCTGCTGGGTCACACCTGTCACCCCAGCACTTTGAGAGGCTCAGGCGGACGGATCACCTGAGGTCAGGAATTGGAGCCCATCCTGGCCAACATGGTAAAACCCCGTCTCTACTAAAAAGACAAAAATTATCTGGGCGTGGTGGCAGGCACCTGTAATCCCCGCTACTCCAGAGGCTGAGGCACGGGAATCACTTGAACCTGGGAGGTGGAGGTTGCAGTGAGCCGAAATCGTGCCACTGCACTCCAGCCTGGGTGGCAGAGTGAGACTCCATCTCAAATAAATAAATAAATAAGAATCTGCCGTGACTTTTGTGGTCTTGGGCAAATTTGTTAACTCCCCATGATTTGCATTTTCTTTTTTGTATAATTGGAACAACAGTAATCCACCTACCAAGCACGAGGAGAAAAATGAATTTATTATTGGGAAAGAGCTTTGAGAAATGGCAAGTGTTATGCAAGCACCAGAGGTTTGATAACGATAATAACCATATGAGCCACTGACATTGAAAGCTCACCGTGTGCTAAGTGTCTTACCCAGGTAGTCGGTTCTGTTATGACACCACTGCTAGTTCCTAAGCATACGCCACGTGACATGACGCAATCACAGGGCTCATGGGAAAAAGTGGGGTAAGGGACGTAACACTCAAAAACTTTTTCAGTGATACACAGAAGTAAAAAGACAGGAACTTAATGTTAACAATGTTACATGTGTTAAATGATTGAGAAATACGTAAGTACCACAATAAAGGCATTTTCGCTTAAAAAAGATAGTAAGTAGCTGGGTGCGGTGGCTCACGCCTGTCATCCCAGCACTTTGGGAGGCCGCGGTGGGTGTATCACAAGGCCAGGAGATCGAGTCCGTCCTGGGCAACATGGTGAAACCCCGTTTCTACTAAAAATACAAAAAATTACGTGGGTGTGGTGGCAGCGCCTATGATCCCAGCTACTCAGGAGGCTGAGGCAGGAGAATTGCTTGAACTCAGGTGGCGGAGGTTGCTGTGAGGCGAGATAGTGTCATTGCACTCCAGCCTGGGCAACAGAGCAAGACTCCATCTCAAAAAAAAAAAAAATTCAGGAAGGCCACTGGGGAGTCCTCTAGCCAAAGCTGTCACCTGAGGAGTCCCACATATCATGAGAAAGAGCCTTAAATTACTGCCCCTGTCATACTTGGGCATCGAGTGCAAGCAGCTTGTGGGAAGGCCGGCTCGGCCGTAGCTCTAGTCCAGCTCGGGGCTCGAGCACTGGTGGGTTGGCATAAGTCCCCGTCTGAGTCTGAGCTCCTGAGAACAAGGGCATGTACCCCTGAGGGCAGGAGAAGGTGTGTGTCCACACAGCTTGAGCGGAGAGAGCTAATTTGCCCTTTATCTACTTTTTTGTGTGTCAGGCCTCATCAGATTGGATAATGCCCAACCACAGTGGCGGGGGTGGGCCTTCTTTACTCCATCCACGGGTTCAAGTGCTCATCTCTTCTGGAAGCCCCTCACAGACATACTCAGAAAAGTTTTGCTGGCTATCCGGGTATCCCTTAGCCCAGTCAAGGGGACGTGTAGAATTCACCATCGCACAGGTCCAATGTCCTCCCTCCTCCACGCAGCCTGCCCTCCTCCTCTATGTCCTGGGGAATGGGGTGGCGTGTTGATTTTACAGCTGGTTCTGGTGAAATGGTGCTGCTCTGCAAGCCTGGTGGGGCTCTGTGGCTGGTTCCAGGGAACCCAGTGGCCCTCTGAATTTGAAACGGGAATTTGTTGGGTCCACCCGGGCCCACAGCCATGGAATAGCACACCTGGTGCTTATGACACTCCCTGCTTACGAGAGCCAGAGGTAAGTTCCAGAGAGGAAGCCTGAGACATGGTTTTGACACCTTAGGGCAAGGATCCTGGGACGGAGACATTAGAACTCCATTTCTTCAGGCAGAGATGCCACCTGTTGGAGTAGCTGTAGACGGTCATCCTCAACTTCACAGCGTCCCCCTGCACTGCGGAACAGAGACTGCTCCCACCTGCAGAGGCCTTCTTTTCTAGCAGTTCTGCTTTCAGGTGCATAGGAATACCTGGAGATATTGTTGAAATGCAGATTGCAGGTGCGACTGCAGAGGTTAATTGGTCTGCGTGTGGCCTAGGAATCTGCATTTTAAGTAAGCATATCGGGGTTCTGCTGCAGTATTCCTTTCACTTTGGGAATCACGGATCCAGTGTGCAGTTTCTGTATAATCCTATCTCCTATGAGGGTAATCTCAAGCCCAGTGAGACGGGGGACCCAATGGAGGTCCTGGGGGTTTGAGAGACAAGCGTCCCCTTTGTAATGGAATTTTTATTATCCTTATCACAAATCTGGAAGAGCATCTTCCCGGTGAGACATAGGATCTTGCAGGAAAACGAAAGGGAATCACTAGAGAGAACAGTATAGAGAAATGTACACAGACATCATGTTCTCTAGGAATAATTTAATAATCATGCATCATAATGCATTATGGCTGTGTCAAGGACACAGACATCCTGTAATAAGAAACCCTAGGAGTACGGCCGGGCACGGTGGCTCACGCCTGTCATCCCAGCACTTTGGGAGGCCGAGGTGGGCAGATCATGAGGTCAGGAGTTCAAGACCAGCTTGGCCAATACGGTGAAACTCCGTCTCTACTAATAACGCAAAAATTAGCCGGTGTGGTGGCGTGCACCTGTAGTCCCAGCTACTCAGGAGGCTGAGGCCGGAGAATCGCTTGAACCCAGGAGTCGGAGGTTGCAGTGAGCTGAAATTGTGCCACTCCAGCCTGGGCGACAGAGCAAGACTCCATCTCAAAAAAAAAAAAAAAAAGAAAGAAACCCTGGGAGCATCATGCAAGAAACAAGAAATTTGGTGACAAGAAAAACAATCAGATACTGAAAGAACTAAAAACTCAGTTAAAAGTGAAAACACGAGATTCTTCCCAGATGCCGAGGATGACGGTCATGGCGCCCCGAACCCTCCTGCTGCTCTCGGGGGCCCCGGCCCTGACCCAGACCCGGGCGGGCTCCCACTCCACGAGGTGTTTCTACACCGCCTTGTCCCGGCCTGGCCGCGGGGAGCCCCGGTACCTGCAGGACGGCTGCGTGGACGACACGCAGTTCGTGCAGTTCGACGGCGACGCCGCGAATCCGAGGATGGAGCCGCGGGCGCCGTGGGTGGAGCAGGAGGGGCCAGAGTGTCGGGACCGGGAGACACGGAAAGCCGAGGTCTCCGCGCGGACCCCCCGGGTGGGCCTGCCGCGTCTCACACCCTCCAGACGACGCGTGGCTGCGACCTGGGGCCGGACGGGCGCCTCCTCCGCGGGTGTGACCAGCGCGCCTGCGACGGCCGCGGACACGGCGGCTCGGATCACCCAGCGCACGTGGGAGGCGGCCAACGGGGCAGCGTGGAGAGCCTACCGGGAGGGCCAGCGCGTGGAGTGGCTCCGCAGGTACCTGGAGGACGGGAAGGAGACGCTGCAGCGCGCGGATCCCCCAAAGACACATGTGACCGCCCCGTCTCTGACCATGAGGGCACCCTGAGGTGCTGGGCCCTGGGCTTCTACCCTGCGGAGATCACACTGACCTGGCAGCGGGATGGGGAGGACCGAACTCAGGACACCGAGCTTGTGGGGACCAGGCCAGCAGGGGATGGAACCTTCCAGAAATGGGCGGCTGTGGTGGTGCCTTCTGGAGAAGAGCAGAGATACACGTGCCATGTGCAGCATGAGGGGCTGCCGGAGCCCCTCACCCTGAGACGGGAGTCACCTTCCCAGATCACCATCCCTGTCATGGGCATCGTTGCTGGCCTGGCCATCCTAGGAGCTGTGGTCACAGCTGTGATACGGAGGAGGAAGAGCTCAGGTGGAAAAGGAGGAAGCCACTCTCAGGCTGCGTGCAGCGACGGTGCCCAGGGCTCTGATGTGTCTCTCACGGCTTGTAAAACCTGAGACGGCTGCCTTGTGTGGGACTGAGATACAGGATTTCTTCACACCTTCCCTTCATGGCTTCAAGAGCCTCTGGCATCTCTTTCTGCAAAGGCGTCTGAATGGGTCTGCGTCCCTGTTAGCATAATGTGAGGAGGTGGAGAGACAGCCCACCCCCATGTCTGCTATGACCCCTGTCCCCATGGTGACCTGTGTTCCCTCCCCAGTCATCTTTCCTTTTCCAGAGAGGCAGGGCTGGGTGTCTCCATCTCTGTCTCAACTTCATTATGCACTGAGCTGCAACCTCTTACTTCGCTACTGAAAATAAGAATCTGAAAATAAATTTGTTTTCTCAAATACTAAAAAAATAAAAAATGAAAACACATGTTGTATGAAAGGAGAGAAGGTTACCACTCCCCTTGACGAGGATGGAAGAGGCCCTTGGGCCTGACAACACGCATACAGTTAAAGCACGACCACCTACTTTGTGGCATCTAACAATCGTTTAAGAAAAAAATGATGAAAACACAGCTAGCGCCTCTTTCTCCAAACCAACACGAATGACGTGAGACTGTGGAAATCTACCAGCAACCCAGAAACAAAACGTAGCTGCTGGAAAGAGCTGATGCTAACACCCATGGATGAGAAGTGTCCCTGTCACTAATGAGGTTAAAGCCAAACTCATCTAGTCGCGACAGGAGATAAGCTAAAGAATGAGTTGATGAGTTGACTCCATCAAGTGAAATAATAACACAAAACAGCTCGATCAAAGAACTAATAGAAACAAGCTGCAACATACGCAGCTCCAAATGGAAACATACAAATGATTGACGGCACACAGGCAAGTGACGCTGTGCTCAGAAAGGCACAGATGCTTTACAAGGAAGATGGTAGAACACTTGCTCAAATTATTGGGTCAAATGAATTTTATGGATCCTCCTACAAGACATTACATTAAAAAATTAAATACGAGACCATCAAGGAAGTCTTTATGGCCTTGTTCTAAAATGCCAATTGCTAGGTTTTATAAGAACTTATCATTAGTAAGAAATATGAGGAAAATTCCAGGGAACATGGGCGATGGGGTTCAGATGAAATCCACCTACGGACTGAAAGTGCAATAGTGAATATAATGGAAAGGATTTTACCTTTTTAATTTTCTTTCTGTTGGGTTGTTGGCATTGTCTTTATGGATTTGGGATGACTTTTTGTTTAGCTTTATTCTCTCCTTGAGGATGAGCTGAGTGGATCTCTGCATCAAATTTCCCCTTCACTGTCTGGACTGTGAAAATGGATCTGGGCCCTTCGATGTTTCCTTTGTCAGCTGGCACCGTGTTAAGCTTTGTCAGTAGAGGGTGCCAGAGAGCCACTGCAGGAGGGAAAGAGTTTTACCTTCTGGTCCTCCAGTGCTTGCTTGGCAACCTCTTAATGCTCACTTGGCTCTTGTAGCACATGCTGCATCAGGGGGTCTGATTCCTGCAGTGTGGGCACCTCTGCCAGCACCAAGTTCTTTCAGGGCACATAGCCTCTCCAGCGCCCATCTCCTGCAGGGCATGACAGACGGCAGCACCCCAGAGGCTAGCTGCTTCTCCTGCCAACAACCCCTTCCTGTCTGCTGGTCCCCACCACAGTGCCCAGGTGGTCTTGCAGCAGAGGACCTCTGGTGAGACACCTCCCCGTGAACAGAGGGTGGATTTCCAGTACGTTCCACTGGTGTGCCACCACAGCAACTTTTCCATCCAGTGACCCAAGGCCATCCAGAGCTGGATGGTAGTCCTGGGGGTGGGGATGGGCAGCTCTTCCTTGGGTGCTCCATCTCAGCCTTAGGGGTGGAGGCTGCTTCTTATTTCTACTATTCTTGTATTTGTTAGAGTTGCCCTGAGTTATCGGTAGCCAATCCCTCATGACTCCAGATCCCTGCTATAGTTAATCATTCTTTATATGAAACCTTCAAGTTACTGTGTGGCTTCTCTCTCCTGATTGGACCTAGACTAAGAGAGCAGCTTCCTCAGTTTCTCTGGCGAGAGCCTTTCTGTAACACATGAGTCCACATCTCCCTCCCTGAAATATTAAAAAAAAATTAAAAACATTTCAATAGCTTTTGGGGTTCAAGTGGTTTTGGTTAAACAGATGAATAGCATAGTCAGGAAGGCTGAGATTTTTGTGCATCCATCACCCAAGTAGTGTACATGGTACCAAATATGCAGTATTTTATCACTCACCCCCTCTCACCCTCCCTCTCCTTAGTCTACGTAGCTCACATCACTCTGTATGCCTTTGCATACCCATAGCTTAGCTCGCACTTAAAGTGAGAACATATGGTATTTGGTGTTCCATTCCTGAATTACTTCATTTAGAATAATGGCCTCCAGCTCCATCTAAGTTGCTGCACAAGACATATTTTGTCCTTTTTATCTGGCTGAGTAGTATTCCATGGTGTATATATACTACATTTTCTTTTCTTTTCTTTCTTTTTTTTTTTATCTAGGAGACAGAGGAGTCTTGCTCTGTCGCCCAGGCTGGAGTGCAGGGGCATGATCTCGGCTCACTGCAACTTCTGCCTCCTGGGTTCTAGCGATCCTCCTGCCTCAGCCTCCCCAGTAGTTGGGATTACAGGCGCATGCCACCATGCCTGGTAATTTTTTTTGTCTTTTAGTAGAGATGGGGTTTCACTGTGTTGCTCAGGCTGGTCCCAAACTCCTGAGCTCAGGTGATCCACCCGGCTTGGCCTCCGAAAGTGCTAGGATTACAGATGTGAGCCACTGTGCCTGGCCATGATAATATTTAAAAATATCAATGACTCTTTAACCTTGATCTATGTGACCTTCAGGTTAGGAAAATTAACTGTTTCTTTGATTTTATTGCAAGCTTATAATTCCATATAAACTTAAGGTTAACTTTTCTAGTTTTCCAAAATCTTCTTAGGGCTACAATAAAGTTTTAATTTAGAGAGATTTGACATTTTTATTATATAGAAACTTCCTATTCACAAATGGTATATCTTTCTATTATTTTGTTTTCTTTTTATGTACTCCAGTAGAATTATATATATATATGTTATATATATATAAATTTATAAAATATATGCATATATAATTTTTTCTTCTTTGAGACAGATTCTCACTCTGTCGCCCAGGCTGGAGTACAGTGGTGTGATCTTGGCTCACTGCAACCTCCACCTCCTGGGTTCAAGTGATCCTCCTGCCTCAGCCTCCAGAGTAGCTGGGATTAAAGGCATGTACCACCACACCCAGCTAATTTTTGTATTTGTAGTAGAGATGGGGTTTCACCATGTTGCCCAGGCTGGTCTCGAACTCCTAACCTCAAGCGATCCACCTGCTTTGGCTTCCCAAAGTGCTGGGATTACAGGCGTGAGTCACTGTGCCCGGCCACAACAATAAAATTTTTATTGAATTTATTCCCAGTTATTTTTTCTTTTTTGGCTATTACACATAGGATATTTTTACCATTATATTTTCCACCTGGCTGTTTGGGTACGGAAATAGAATTAGTTTTTGTTTACTGAGAGAGATTTTTGTATATTGATTTTGCACCCAGCCAACTCATTCTATTCTTATCGTTCCTAGCAATTTTAATGGACTGTGTTTCAAAGTATACAATCATGTCATCTACATATGAAAAATCTGCCTTCGTTTTTCCAGTGAATGGGGTTTTCTTTCCTCAGAATCTTTGATGCCAGCATATAGGATATCTATGGTCCTCCTTCCTTTTATTTTTTTCTGTGTATCTCCAGAGAACACGTTCCACACACACAAATATATTTTTCTCCCAGAGACCTTACTGACTTCTCTAGTTTTTAATGTTTCTTGATTTTTCAAGTAGAAATCATTTCACCTGAAATAATATTTTGTTTCCCCCTGCCCCCAGTGCTAACCGCCTTGCCCCTTTTGGAGTCTTACGTCTTGCCGAGGTTCTCCAACACATTAAATAAATACGGGAGAGCAGGGACATTCGCACCCGTCTTGACTTCATAGGAACCCGCCTGGCGTTTCAAACACCGTGAGGTTCACTGTGGTTTCCTGAGTCGTTATGAAATGAAGGTTTAATTCCCGTTTCCTAAAAATTTTATTTTTAAAAATGAGTGATCAATGTCCCCTGTTCTCAATGCCTTTGGTTGTCTAACGGTCTGACAGGCCGCGGCCACTGCCCGTGGTTCTCTGAACCGAGTCGATTAGAATCGGCCTCCGATGCTGTCTCGGAGGGAGAGCACGGGCGGCGGGAAAGAGGGACGACTGCCGGAAGGCTGGAGGGCCAGGACGATTTCGCTCCCCGTGGACGTGGAGGGTGGCCGGCGTCATCCTTTCTTGAAACCGGGGAGCCCCACGAAGGGGTGGAGCGGCTACACTTCAGGTTCCGGAGAAGACGCGGGGAGCTCGACCACCTCCCTGCCCGGCTGCCACTGGATGGCGCGCGCAACCTGCGGAACCACAGGGCGACGGCCAGCGGCGAAAGGAATTGGAGCGTGGACCTCTCCGGGCTTTTCATTCGCTGGCTCTGCAGGTGTCCCGCCCTTCCCATCTTCTCATTGGCTGTCGACCCCGGTGTGCGTCTTCGGCCAGCCCCTCCGGGTGTGGCAATGGGTCGGCCACAGACCGAGAGGTCCGCCTTTAAGAGGAACTCCCATTGGTCAGTCAAACAGGAGGCCCACCCTCCGGGGCTTCCCATTGGCTGCTGCCCTGCCCTGCCCGCTGCTCTCTGTTTCCCGGCGGCTGGGGATGCTGGAGACTCCGGAACTGGGTTCTGGGGGTGGAGGGTGCAGCGCGGCTGGGGGCTCGTTTCTCTTTCCACCGCTGTGTGCCTCGGGCTCGCGGTCGCCCGGTCTGGGCGAGGTTCAGAACCCTCCAGAGCGGCAGCCGACCCTGGGGTGGGCTGTGGGCGCGACAGCCCTGAGTGGAAAATGGCGGGAGGCGGGAATTGGTGTCTTCCTTGGACTGGCGATCTGGGTGTCCCGCCGCGGGCTGAGCGGGAGCCTGGGCGGAGCCCTGGGTGGGGCTGTGGTCCGAGAGGAGACCGCGCTGGCGGGTGGGGGCAGCTCCAGCCAGGGTCTTCCAAGTCCCGGACCCTCGGGCGCCGCTTGCACCTGCACCCACAGTGAGCAGAATTCTAGGTGACTGTCTAGAAGACTTGAGTTGCTGTTGACAAGTCGATGTGCCAGTTTTCGTTGACATTGAAAGAAATATTTAGTAATTTCAACTTTGCACTTCTAGTATTTTGAAGCTAGTAATACAGTTTTTTCTTTCAGGATCCAAGCACGTTATTAATCCTTGGAAAGCTTGTAGGCCTAAGGCACAGGTGCCTGTAGCGGCTGGTGCATAAAGCTGCTTCTCCCAACCATCTCAACGCGCACACACTCCAGGTTTTCATGAAATCGCTGGGTTGTGACTCACGCGAAACACGCCAGTGGCTGCTTAGACCCGGGGAGAGGCTGCCCAGCCTCGCTGCCGAGGCCCAGACCTGGGTCCTGTTGAATACACCCACCCAGATAGAAGCTGAAGCCACACATCAGAATGGGAACAGTGAGGGCTCCAGCTGAACAAAGTGAATGTAGAATTTGTTGTGTGAGCCAGCCCGGGTCTGCTACTGGGTACCGAGGCAGTGGTCTGGTCACAAGGACTTGCATCAGGAGGCAGGGGGCAGTTGGCGGTGCCACACTGGCAACCTGGCAAAAGCGGCTCCAGCAGCATCGCTTGCTCCGTATTTGGGTCACGTTTGTGTTGCTCTGAACTGCGAACCACAAAGTTAACACACAGCCTTATTGCTATGTCTGGGTAATCTGATATCGTACATTCTGTGATCTCAGATGGAGACACAGGCTCAAGCCGCTGGGCCAGAAAATCTGTGGAGGAAAGATGAAATCTGAAAGGATACACTTCCCCACTGTCACCA
>CAUYLG010055048.1:0-18240 GCA_963573385.1 Cacajao melanocephalus
CTCTTTTTTTTTTTTTTTTTTTTTTTTTTTTTTTTTTTTTGTGAGATAGAGTTCTACTTTGTCACCCAGGCTGGAGTGCAGTGATGTGATCTCAGTTCACTGCAATCTCTGCTTCCCAGGTTCAAGCTATTCTCATGCCTCCACCTCCTGAGGAGTTGGGACTATAGGCATGAGCCACCACACCCAGTTAATTTTTGTATTTTTAGTGGAGATCAGGTTTTGCCATGTCGGCCAGGCTGGTCTTAAACTCCTGGCCTCAAGTGATCTGCCTGTCTCAGCCTCCCAAAGTGCTGGGATTACAGGCATGAACTACAGCTCCTGGTTTTTTTGTTTTTGAAACAGTATCTCACTCTGTCAGCCAGGCTAGAGTGCAGTGGTATGATCACTGCTCATTGCATCCTTGAACTCCTGGACTCAAGGGATCCGCCAGCCTTGGACTCCCGAGTAGCTGGGGCTATAGGTGTGCACCACCACGCCCAGCTAATTTTTAAAATTTTTAGTAGAAACGGGGTCTTGCTGTGTTGCCGAGGCTGGTCTCTAACTTCTGAGCTTAAGCAGTTCTGCCTTGGCCTCTCAGAGTGCTGGGATTACAGGTGTGAGCCACCATGCCTGGCCATCTGTTAAATGTACTGATCCTAACTCAGTTTACTTACCTTGATAGCAGATAAAAGGCTCACTTGGCAATTCCTGCGTTGATAGAAAAGCTACCCACTTAAAAAAAAATTAGGTTTCTTGGAAGCGGCAGTGTTTTCTCATTGAATCTTTTGTAGAGTCATCAGTGACCCAGTCTGCCTGGAACCTGCTTCCAGTACCGGTGGGAGGTAGAAACCTGACTACCATCCGGGCCTCTGCGCTTCCTGTTACGGTTGTCTTAGGAATGATGTCCGCATGCATCGAAAGCTGCTTTGGACCATGTTAATGATTTTTGTTTTCAACCATCAGACCTATTTTGAACAACTCAAAAGCAGAATAGACTATTATATTACCCAGATATTTCACATTTCTTTTGCTTTTCTTTCAGTCCTGATGGTCCAAGTTTCCTTCCAGTCCATTTTCCTTCTCCTTGAAGAACTTTCTTTAGCAGTTCTTTCAGAGCAGGTCTGCTGACAAACAGTCCTCTCAGTTTTCCTTCATCTGAGGGTGTCTTATTTCACCTTCACTGAATGTAGAATTATAGTTGGTAGTTATTTGCCTTTAGTACTTTATTATCCTCCTTTCTTCTGGCCTTCATGCTTTCTGATCAGGAATTCTCAGTCATTTGAATGATTTTCTCCTATAAGGTAATGTGTTGTTTTTGATTGCTTTTAAGATTTTTTTTGTCTTTAGCTTTTAGCATTTTGTTTATGCTGTGTATGGGTGTTGATTTCTTTGGGCTTAATCTTGTTTGGATAAGCTCATTGAGCTGCTTATGCATAGGCCTACGTATTTCACCAAATTTGGGCCTTTTTCAGCCATCGTCCCACCTCTAAAGTTTTAGTATTTTTTTTTCTGAATTTCCATTGGGTTCTTTCTATCTGAATTTGCGCAGGCTTTCTCTCTGTCTGTGCATCTCAGGAGTGTTTGCCCTCCCTGTTGGGGCATTGTGATAGTAGCTGCTTCGGTGTCTTTGATAGTTCTAGCATCTGTGTCATCTCAGTGTTGGGATCTGTTGATTTTCTTAAATAGTATGATACGAGACTCTGACTCGTCTTTAGTCCCACAGAGAATGTTGATGTTTTTGGTTTGGAGCAGTTGACCTGGTTGGGTTCCGGCAGCAGTTCTGTACAGCCTTCTGTGGGATGTGGCTGTGGTCAGCTCCGTTCTCTAAGCTTTGGCAGTGCTGTTTGGCCTCGTTCTTCTGGGACGTTGCTTGCTGTCCAGCCTGAGACTCTGGTGGAGGTGTGTTCTTCAGTTCAGATTCTTAGGTGTGCAGCCCTGGGGTGAGCCCAGGAATGCATCAGCAACGTTATGGGGTTGCTTCCCTGGAATCCTCCCTCACTGCTATCCTTCTATACTTCCACTTCCCAGAGGCTCCAGTGTTTGGTCCTCCAGCCAGAAAGCTGGGGCTTTAGCTCTCTCTGCTGTGCACTTCTGTGACCATGCCCGTCTTCCTGGGAGGACAGAGAGAAGAAAAGGCAGTGAGGAGGTGTCACCCCACCTGGAATGACACCCGCCCATGTCGGAGAGGGACGTCTCCCTCCCAGGGGCTTGCATTGCTGCTCCCTCTTACCTGGAACCAGAATTCCTCAACACTGCGTTTTCATAGATCATCTTTAGTTCAGTTTTCCTGAAACATAGGTTGGCCCCAAAAAAGTAAGAGGAAAACCCTAACAGCTTTATCTAAGAATGCCTTTTTAATGCATTAGAATGCATGGTTATTTATTGATGAATTATTTTTAGTCTCAGAGTTGTCGGTTGTGCCTTTAAGAAAAACGTCTTTTCCTACTATAAGGCCCCTAACTTTATTTGCTAAATTCAGAGTTCTAGTTCATATTTTGTACTGTGTTCTTCCTCTGGAGGCACAAATGGAGTAACAGTGGTATGTTTATGTTGGAGAGGAGTTTTGTGTTGCCTTTCAAAGTTGAATCCAATAGAACAAATCAGAGTTAAACAACGAATATGAATGGGAGGCTGGGCACGGTGGCACATGCCTGTAGTCCCAGCTACTCAGAGGCTGATACTGGAGGATTGCTTGAGTCCAGGAGTTCTGGGCTGTAGTGCGCTATGCCGATCGGGTGTCAGCACTAAGTTTGGCATCAATATGGTGACCTCTTGGGAGCAGGGGACCACCCTTAAGGAGGGGTGAACCCACCCAGGTCGGAAATGGAGCAGGTGAAAATTCCCGTGCTGATCAGTAGTGGGATCTCGCCTGTGAATAGCCACTGCACTCCAGCCTAGAGACCCTGTCTCTAAGGGAAAAAAAAAACAGCTATGAATGGGAAGTAAGAAAAATCAAAGACAAAAAAAAGAAATGGACTTAATAAAAGATTTTTGTCCATAAATCTTCTGACCGCAAGACAAAACCAGGAAAAGATGAAGCATATTTTCTGCGATTTGAAATTAAGATAATAAAGGTGGCCGGGCACGGTGGCTCACACCTGTAATCCTAGCACTCTGGGAGGCCAAGGTGGGTGGATCACCTGAGCTCAGGAGTTCAAGACCAGCCTGGCCATGATGGTGAAACCTCATCTTTTAAAAAATAATAATAATAATAATAAAGGTGACTAAGTAATCAGCTTGAGCATTTATGTGAAAGCGTATGGGAACAGTCACATACATATCATAGGTGATAGAAGACTGACTTTAGAGAGTATTTCTGTCCTTTCATTTGAAACTGAAGGGCAGGGCCGGGCATGAAGGCACAGGCCTGTAATCCCAGCACTTTGGGAGGCCAAGACAGGCAGATCACTTGAGCCCAGGAGTTTGAGACCAGCCTGGGTGACATGGTGAAACCCCATCTTTGCAAAAAAACATACAAAAATTGACTGGGCATGGTGGTGCATGCCTGTAGATGCTACTCAGGAGGCTGAGGTGGGTGGATCACTTGAGCCCTGGAGATGGAGGCTGCAAGTGAGCACTTCAGCCTGGGTGACAGAGTGAGGCTCTGCCAAAAAGAAAATGAAGGGCATTCCCTGGAATCTTCCCTCACTGCTATCCTTCTGTACTAACCCTTCCCAGAGGCTCCCGTTTTGGACCTCCAGCCAGAAAGCTGGCTGGAGGAATCGGTTTACGCATAGTCCGGGTGTAGCCAGTGTCCTCTGGATACTTCCCTGTTCAGTGCTTTCCTGAAACATTGCAAACTCTGTTTTGTAAAACGTCTCATCTCTTTGTCTAAAACTTTAGAATTGGCTGGGCACGGTAGCTCATGCCTGTAATCCCAGCACTTTTGGAGCCAAGATGGGTGGATCACTTGAGGTCAGAAGTTCGAGATCAGCCTGGCCAACATGGTGAAACCCTGTCTCTACTAAAAATACAAAAATTAGCCAGGCATGGTGGTGTGCGCCTGTAATCCCAGCTACTTAGGAGGCTGAGGCACAAGAATCACTTGAAGTCAGGAGGTGGAGGTTGCAGTGAGCTGAGATTGTGCCACTGCACTCCAGCCTGGGTATTGTCAATATAAAAGCATAGCGCTACATGCATTTCAGTCAGTGAGTTTAAAGTGTTCGTTAGGCCGGGCACAGTGGGTTTCACCTGTAGTCTTGGCTATGTGGAAGGCTGAGGCAGGAGGATTGCTGGAGCCCTGGAGTTGGAGTGCAGCCTGGTTAACGTAGCCAGGCCCCATCTCTAAAATAAATAAAATTTTAAAAATGCTTGTTAGTAGGATAAAATTGTGTGGGAAAATATTTGGTTCCTTTTAATTAAAGGATGTAGAGCGCTGCTGGTAGACAGCAAAATAATCTACAACTATTGTGCAGATTGTCCTGCGGTTTGATTTACCAACCTAGTCATTGTAGAATTAGATATGTAAGATACAGAATTGATGTGGCTTCCTGTATTTTGACTTTGGGACATGTTAATCATGCTCTAAGATCTTGTTTAAATTATATGTTGATTTTTTAATCTAACTTGTAAGATGTATTTATTTTATATGGGTATCTCATAGTTGTACATATATCTTTTGGAGGTACATGTGATATTCAATGTATGTATATAATGTGTTATGGTCAAATCAGAGTAACTGAGGTGTCTGTCTCAAGCTTTAATCTTTTTATTTTTATTTTTTAATTTATAGGAATATCATAGGTTTTTCCTTCAGTTTTGCTTTACTTGGGAAATCACACTTAGTCATTAAGGCAGAATTCCAAGTGGGAGACGGTTTAGCAAAGTGAGGAATAAGAACTTGTGGCCGGGGCCAGGCGTGGTGGCTCACGCCTGTAATCCCAGCACTTTGGGAGGCTGAGGCAGGTGAATCACGAGGTCAGGAGTTTGAGACCAGCCTGGCCAATATGGTGAAACCCCGTCTCTAGTAAAAATACAAAAATTAGCTGGGTGTGGTGGCGCACACCTGTGATCCCAGCTGCTTGGGGGGCTGAGGCAGGAGAATTGCTTGAACCTGGGTGGTGGAGGTTGCAGTGAGCTGAGATGGTACTACTGCACTCCAGCCTGGTGACTCCATCTCAAAAAAAAGAACATGTATGCAGTTCGTCCTTTCTCCCAGGCCGTTTGGAGTCCTGTAAAGAGGTTCCATACTCAGAGCACTCCAGAAGGGAAACTTAGTCATATCCATGGCTTGCCTTAGCTTGTTTAAATAGCAGGATGGTGGGAGATTTAGCTCCGAGGTTTTTGAGTCCCCTACAAGCCAGAAATACATCTTAGCTAAATAATATAATTTACTCCTTAGTGACAAAGGTGAGGCAGGACACTTAGGCTCTGGAGCCATCGGCTCCTTGGAGATAAATCCGTTGCATTTCAGGGACTCTACTGTAGGGCCCTGTGCGAACGCCTCGCACAGCCCTTCATTTCTTGGGAATTTTATATCTTTATACTTAGCGGGGCCATTTCCTGTTCTTATTCATATTTGGTCACAAACTATTGGCCCTTTTAACCTACTATCCCCATTAAACAAATGAGGAAGCAGATGCAAAACTGACCGTAGTTACTGAATGAATATTCGAATTCAGCTATTGGGAGGCATCATTTAGTCTCTTTCCCATGTGTCATTAACAGTGACATTAACTGTGAGATGCTCCTGGTCGGAAGACTTTCTCTGTATCTGAAAAAGGAAACGTGCTGTACCTGCTTTGTGGGTGGGTTGCTGGCTCTTTCCTCATTTTCTCCATAGGTTGCAGGCTGTCACAACCTTGTTATTCCTGCCACCTGGGCAGCAGCAGGGGTGAGATGCCCTTGGCATCTGATTGTACAGGTATTGAAGTGTAAAAGGAGAAAACCAGAAACTGCACTTTGGGATGGAAACGCCGCGGTGGGGTACAGTCTCGCCAAATGGAAGCCTGATTTCTGACATCACCTTCTTATTCCAGCTTCCCCCCCTTTTCAGTTACATTAGGGTACTGGTTTCTAAGTGTTGGTATTGATTCAATTATAAAATGAGAGTCTGTGCGATTATACATTTTATCAAAGGCTATGTGATCTAACTTGTAAGATTTGAGGGAAATGCCTGTTGTGTACCTGGAATGACAAAAGGCAAACATTCCCAAGGGAAAAGTATATCATCTTTTGTGTTCTCATTTCAGAAGGAGGGCGCAGGCCTGGCCCCGCCTCGGGTCTCTCTGCTGCAGCCCTGCTTGTCCCTATTCAGGCCTGCCTGAGCGCAGCACTGACTGGCCTCCACGCTCCAGGAGAGCCTCCTCATGGCCTTGGCTGCCACGTGCTGTGGCCGCATTGCCATGCATGCCGGACCCTTTCCTCACGGAGGCTTTCTGGCCAGTGTGGATTCTGTCTTCATAGCCCCTCTGGCTCTGGTCTCTCCTGCCAGGTGATGGGGTGATGTTTGCCCCTGAATTTATCTAGGCATTTGCTTACGCTCCACTGAAGGCAGTGGTGCTGGCCACGGAGGGAGGGAAGGCGGCCGCGCTGGGAGCAGGATGGAAGTGGATTGTAACGGGTGTCTGCACGCAGATAGGTATTTACTTTGAGATGGTGAAACCACATTACAGAAATGTGAGGGAAAGCTAGCCTTTCACTTCGCCAGCGAACACAGCTGTTCCCATCACTTTCCATCGTTTAGTTTGAGTGTTTTTCATTTCCATTTTAAACAAAACTGTCATCATGTTATGCATAGAATTCGTAATTTTCTAGTTAATGTCTAAGCCTTTTTTCTTTGAAGTTCTGGGTACATGTGCAGGATGTGCAAGTTTGTTACACAGGTAAATGTGCTCCATGGTGGTTTGCTGCACCTGTCAACCCATCACCTAGGTATTAAGCCCGGCATGCTTAAGCTGTTTATCCCAATGCTCTATACACCTTTTTTCTTGTTGTGATTTTTAGAATTATGATGTCTAATGGCTCCAGAGTTGAGAGCGTGCTTAAAACCTTCCTGACCCTAACTCAGGCCTGTCACCCAGCCCCCGCACTAGCCTGGACCCTCACTCCTTGTGCCTGGCCTTCCCTCTCTCTCAGGCTCCTCTCAGCCTTCAGACCGCAGAGCGTCCAAGGTAGGAGTAGAGGCGTCCTAGATAGAAGTAGAGGGAGCATCGCTGCATCCCTCCTGGGCCCACGGCTGCCCTGGCTGGGGTGGCCACTGCCTAGGCTGGTCATTCTGCAGAGGGATGCGCCAGCATTTTGGGCCTAGTTGAAAATGCCTCTTTTATTTGAAAACAGCTGAATACCATTCATCTGCTTTTCCCTTTTCCTGTCCAGATATGAGAGATGAGTGAGTCACTTCCTACTCTCAGTCCAGATGGGGTTTGTTCTTTTTACTTTTTTCATAGACCCTAATATTATCCAGCCCTGGGACATGAGGTGCACATTGGTGTTTGTGGCCAGGGAAAATGCTGACTACATGTTTCTGTATTCAGTGACACTGTGTTGTTTAAAAAAGTAATAGATATGGATTCGAGTGATGTCATTGTAGGGAAGTTTTAGAAATACTCTTTTGGAAAAACATAAAAGCTGTGTATTTGCTGACAGTCTGACTGAGGAAGTCAGGCAGGAACAGCGCGTAGTTAACTGAGTGAACATTAGCAGGACTGTGCAGCCTCTGCATGGGCTGTGCTGCTTGTTTTGCCAGAAAGGAAATAAACATTTGTATTTTTTGGAGTAATTCCTTCCTGTGAGGTGCTATTTTAAGCTTATAGAACTCTAAACCGAGTGGACTCCTGCATCCCCAAGAGGCATGAGGGTCCCTGGCAGAGCAGGTGGTGCTGCTTGAAGCGCAGCACCCGCTGCCTCGTTCTCCACCATACTCGCAGCACCTGGAGAGTGACCCGGGTGGCCAGGTGTTCCTGGCACACACTGGGGAGTGAGCTCAGGGGCCAGCCGACTCATTCTGCAGAGACACAGAGAGTGAATATGGCTGGCTCCTGAAGCAGGGTGGTGTCCGACACAACTCGTCGGCCGTGCTGTCATGGGATGGCCACAGAGGATGTGCAGATGAGGGGCGTGGTGGGGGCCCACAGAGCTGCACACGGATGGGCAGATGTTGGTTTAGAGCAGCGCTGTCCAGGAGCACTCAGCCCTGTGTCGGCATAGCCCAGCGTGGCAGCCACTAGCCTCCTGTGGCTGCAGAACCCTCAGCGTGGTTCTTCAGGACAACTGGGGGGTGGGGGGAGGGCCTGCATGTTTAATTTTATTGAATCTTAATTAACTTATCGTGGGTGATTCGGGCAGTGCAGGCTTAGAACCGTTCCCAGGTGTGTGCACAGAGCAGGTCCTCGGTCTAGGGGAGGTTCGTGTGTTTAGAGAAGAAAGTTGTGTGGATGAAAAATGTGGGGAATCATTTAAAAAATTATTATGTACTGTAGGACTTCTCAGAGCCCTTAATATTCTAATGTACATTAACAGTTTACAAGGAGTATCTGAGATTTTTTTTCCCCAAAAACTTTTTTTTTTTTTTTTTTTTTTGTGACAGTGTCTTACTCTTGCCCAGGCTGGACTACAGTGGTGCAGTCTTGGCTCACTGCAGCCTCCACCTCCCAGGTTCAAGCAATTCTCCTGCCTCAGCCTCCCAAGTAGCTGGAATTACAGGTGCCGGCCACTATGCCCAGCTAAGTTTTTGTATTTTTAGTAGAGACTGGTTTTCACCATGTTGGCCAGGCTGGTCTTGAACTCCTGACCTCATGATTCGCCTACCTCGGCTTTCCAAAGTGCTGGGATTACAGGCATGAGCCACCATGCCTGGCTGCCCCCAAAAGCTTTTTGACCATACAGTTTTTTTGAGATTGCCCTGACCCTGTGGAATCACTGGCATCCGTGGAGAGGGCTCTGGAGAAGGTTGGTGCAGGAGACCAGGAGGTCTTTGGGTGCCTGCAGGAAGTATCACATTCATAGTTCTGAAAAGTTATGTTGAGTATTTCACATTGGACAGAGTTAGATTCTACAAATTAGCAGACATCCCCATCGCACACACCAGGTGACCTCGAGACCCAGTGAAGGCTGGTGGAGGAAGGCGGGAGAATGCCTTGAAGTGTCTCTCCCCAGTTATGCGTAAGGCTGTGGTGGCGTGTGGCTATGGGCGCCTGGGAAGTGTGAGAGCTGGCAGAGCCAGGTGTGTCGGGCCGCGAGAAACATTAGCGCTGGATCAGCAGGGTAGGCCTGCCTTGACGCAGCTGAGTCGGAAACCACCATGTGCTTGATATGCAGCTGTTTTATTTTGAACAGATATTTGGGCTTATTTAAAAACAGTGCTTAAAACCTAATTGTATCATCTTATTTTTGAGGAGAAAAACACCCACCAATTTACGTGGAAAACTGGGGACGAGTAAGTAGGCTGATGGCTTCTGGGCCTCCTGGTGAGGCCCCTCGTCCCCGTTTGTCTCCATCCTGTGCAACTTTGGTCACTGCAGCGTGGGTCTGCCCCGAGACAGTGCTCTCCAGCTTCCTGATTCCCCTAGGACTGCTGTTCTGGTCTCCTTATCCTTGCCCTTGCAGAGAAGGATGAGAGTGAATTCTGGCGAAAAGAAAGGCCGGGCATGGTGGCTCACATCTGTAATCCTAGCACTTTGGGAGGCTGAGATGGGTGGATCGCCTGAGGTCAGGAGTTTGAGACCAGCTTGGCCAACATGGCAAAACCCTGTGTCTTGTAAAATTACAAAAATCAACTGGGCGTTGTGGTGCACTCCTATAACCCCAGCTACTTGGGAGGCTGGGGCACGAGAATCGCTTGAACCTGGGAGGCAGAGGCTGCAGCGAGCCACTGAGACAGGGTAAGACTCTGTCTCAAAAAAAAAAAAAGAAAAGAGAAAAGAAAATACACAGGAGATGCTCCCCAGGTGACCACATCCTTGGAGAAATACTGTCTAAAACATTCACCGTTGAAAATACGGAGTGTTAGCTTGGGACAGATGGGTCACAGTTTTAAGGGTTGACCCAGGAAGCTGCACAGATGCTCAGTTGTAGCTAGAGCTGGGCTTTTGCTCGGTCGGTAAGCGCGTCTGTGCTCTAGCACTGTTTTCCCGCACTTTCATTTCCACGTGTGGCTTTGCTTTAATCTCCTTTCTGTTGTAAATATGCCCTGCGTCTGTGCTGCTGCCACCTTCCTCTCTGGGCTTCGGTTCTAGGTGAGACACCACCAAAGTGACAGAATAGCCCTGGGCGCTGAGAACCTCGTTTGGAAAATGCTGAATATCAAATGCTAAATAATTGTGCGTATACTTCAAGCCTTTATTTCATTTTTGTTTTTTGTTTTACTTTTACAGTGAGTGTTGAAAAGATAGACCTGAAGGGATTATCACACACAAAAAATGACAGAAATGTTGAATGTTCCTTTGAGGTAAGATGCTAAGTTTTTTCACCTCTCTCCTGTAAGGGTAGGAAGAAAACACTTACCCTGGAGATTCTTTTCTTTACCTAGACAAGGCTGTGCCTTGTGCAAAGCCCTGTGCCAGTGCTGTATAGGAAGCTGGCCCTAGGCCTGGGTGGGCCATCTCACGGGTGGGGGGTTGTTGGCTGCGGGGCCTCTACAGGCGGGAGGGATGAGAGCTCCAGCAGGGCTGGGGTTGTCAGTTCGGGTGTGAAAGGTTCATACCTCAGGGGGCTGGGGCAGGGCTTGGGGTTGTCAGTTCAGGTGTGAATGATGCATTCCTCAGGGGGCTCGGGCAGAACTGGATGGGGTAGCCTATAGAGCAGCACACACACAACCTGGGTGCGTGGTGCCTGCAGAGACGAGCTGCTCCTCTTCTTACCACCTGGTAAGGAAAGTTCCTTGGTCTGGGCAGGGAACACTCCCTGAACTGACATGCTCAGGTGCTGGGAACCAGTCACCAAAGTTGGGTACCACGAAGACTCAGGAGAGTTGAGCATTGTTGTGTTTCTGAGTTCGAGACCCACGGTGACCAGGACCGAGATGGCCAGAAGCCCATTTCCCTCTCACAGCAGTGTGAGCAGGAGGCCGCCCTGCTCCCTGGTCGCTGTGCCCCGTCAGAACTTGAGGGTGCCCTTAGGGTTACAGGCCCCCTCTGGCTACTCTGTGACATCCCTAGGATGTGGCCCCCTGCTTCCGTCCCAAGGTGGCAGCCAGGATGCCAGTCCTCACGTGTTCATCCTGGGCAGCCGGATGTAGGAGGAAGAAAGGGAGGCTCTAAATCTTTCTCTTAAGGAACATTCCTGAAAGCAGCCTCTAGACACTTCAATTCTATTTTGTTGGCCAGATTAGTTTCTTGGTCCCACCTGAATGTCAGAGAGGCTGGGAAATGTGTCCCGACTGGCAGTGCTCAGCTGCCAGTCAGGGCACTGTTACAAACCTTGGCGGGGGGGACATTCTGTCTGAACCACCTGTGTTTCAAGTGCTGACTGCTCGTGGAGGTCGGCTCCCAGCGTCGTTGGAGAGTGCTCTCCGGACAAAACTTGTGTGAGCATCTGGCATGACTAATTTGTGCAGCTTACTAATTTTTTGCAGAGTGTAACTACACCAAAATACTTTAAATCCTTTTTCCACTAAAGGGACAAGCCTCCCCTTTGTTTGGGGAGCCTGTGTTGAGATAGGCAGTTGCCATGCTATGCATTTTTCTTTTAAAAATGTAAGGAAAATCCTCAGCTGCTGAGGTGTGGAGGTTGCTGGCGCTTGTGGTGGTAGTTCCTGGGGCCCACGTTGTGCAGCCCTGACACAGCCCAGGGGAAGACCGCAGGGGCCTCCGAGTACCCTGGGTCCCAGCAGTGGTCCCAGTGACCCTGGGTGTTTGCTGACATTTCGCGGTGGTCGCACGTTACCGCTTCCTTCATTCCCTGCGTTGCGGTGTCAGGCCTCCTCAGACACTGGTGGGGACTGTGCCCTAAGAAGGTGCTGTGCACAGAGGAGTCTTCGCGTATGGTCACAGCACAGTGGGCTTTGATTTGCTCCCAATCTAGTCTGGCTATTTGTGGTGAGGAAATTGGAAGTCACGTCCATCCAGTGTAAGGTGTGGGAACTTCATGCAACCTGACAGCCCATAGCTTTTCTTTTCTTTTTCTTTTTCTTTTTTTTTTTTTTTTAAGACAATGTCTTGCTCTGTCACCAGGCTGGAGTGTAGTGGCGTGATCTTGGCTCACTCCACCCTTGATCTCCTGGGCTTAAGTAATCCCCCCACTGTAGCTTCCCAGTAGTAGGGACCACAGGCACATGCCACCACACCCAGCTAATTTTTGTACTTTTGTGGAGATGGGGTTTCACCATGTTGCTCAGGCTGATCTTGAACTTCTGAGCTCAAGCGATCTGCCCCTCTCAGCCTTCCAGAGTACTGGGATTACAGGCATGAGCCATCAAACCTGGCCAGATTTTTCTATTTTAGAAATCAAGTTGATTCTGAAAGTTAATGGGGCATGGTGGCTCCTGCCTGTAATCTCAGCACTTTGGAAGGCAGAGGTAGATGGATCACTTGGGGTCAGGAGTTCAAGATCAGCTTGGCCAACATGGTGAAACTCCATCTCTACTAAAAATACAAAAATTTAGCCGGATGTGGTGGCAGGCACCTGTAGTCCCAGCTACTCGGGAGGCTGTGGTGGGAGAATCCTTCAACCCGGGAGGCAGAGGTTGCAGTGCTGAGATCACACCACTGCACTCCAGCCTGGGCAACAGAGTGAGACTCCGTCTCAAAAAAAAAAAAAAAAAAAGTTGCTTCTGAAAGTTACATGGAAAGAACTAGAGTAATTAAAATAACTTTGAAAAGAAAAAAATGGGAAGACTGGCAGTACCTGATTTCAAGACTTGCCAAACAGAAGGATCACGACACTGTGGGGCAGCTGAAGGGAAAGTAGCACAGGTGAGTGGGACAGAAGAGGCTGCAGACAGACTCACACACACACCAGGGTGTGAAGGAGGGCCGTGAGGAAAGGATGCTCTTCAGTAGACACCCGGACCCGACATCCATGTGCAGAAGAAGGGAGGCTTGATTCCATCCGCAGCCCTTACACCAAATTAACTCAAAAGTGACCTAAATGTAAACCCAAAACAAAAACTTCTAGGAGAAAACAAACTTTATGATTTAAATCAGCTAAAGATTTCTGAGACACAGTGCCAAAAACATCCGTAAAAGACAAAATTTATGAATTAGAATATATTAAAACTTAAAATTTTCTCTTTAAGAGACACTGTGAAGAGAATGAAAAAGCACAGATTAGGAGAAAATATTTGCAAGTCATGTAGCTGTTGAAGGATTTATATATTCAAAATGTATAAAGAATTCTCAAAACTAGCCAGGCGTGGTGGCTCACCCCTTCACTTTGGGAAGCTGAGGCAGATGGGTCACAAGGTTGGGATTTCAAGACTACTCTGGCCAACATAGCAAAACTCCATCTCTACTAAAAATACAAAAAATTAGCCGGGTGTGGTGGTGGGTGCCTGTAATCCCAGCTACTTGGGAGACTGAGGCAGGAGAATTGCTTGAACCCGGGAGGTGGAGGTTGCATTGAGCTGAGATTGTGCCATTGCACTCCAGCCCGAGTGACTGTACAAGACTCCATCTCAAAAAAAAAAAAAAATTCTCAAAACGTTTTTTTAAGAGATGGGGTCTCTGGCTGGGCACTGCCGGTGGGTCAAGCCTGTAATCCCAGAACTTTGAGAGGCCGAGGAGGCGATCACCTGAGGTCAGGAGTTTGAGACCAGCCTGCCCAAGATGGCAAAACCCTGTCTCTCCTAAAAATACAAAAATTAGCCGAGTGTGGTGGCGGGCGCCTATAATCCCAGCTACTCGGGAGGCTGAGGCAGGAGAATCACTTAAAGCCAGGAGGTGGAGGTTGCAGTGAGTCAAGATCATGCCACTGCACTCCAGCCTGGACGACAAGAGCAAAACTCTGTCTCAATTTTAAAAAAGAGAGAGGCGTTCTCTTTCTGTCACCCAGGCTGGTCTTGAGCTCTTGCCTCAAGGGATCCTCCTATCTTGGCCTCCTAGGTTGCTGGGATCACAGGTGTGAGCCACCATGCCCAACAGGTTGCTTCTTACTAAGTTCTGAGAGTTCTGCCAGGTGCAGTGGCACATGTCTGCAGTTGCAGCTACTTGGGAGGCCGAGACAAGTGTATCCCTTGAGGCCAGGAGTTCAAGACCAGCCTGAGCAACAGTAAGACCCTGTCTCCACAAAGAAGAAAAAGAAAAAGAAAACAACCCATTAAAAAATGGATGAAAGATTTGAACAGATGGGAAGATCCATGGGTGGCAAATAAACGCATGTGAAAAGATACTCACCATCGTTTAGCATTAGGAAAATGCCAGCTACACCACAGAGAAAGAGCACTGCACACCTCTTAAAATACTCAAATGAAAACCATCGACTGCACCCACCTCAGGCTGCAGTGTGGAGGAGCTGGAATCTCATGCATTGAGGTGGGATGTGAAATGGTGCCACCACTTTGGAAAACAGTTTGGCAGTTTTTAAAAAAAATATGACCTGTAAGTTCCAGCCTAGGTTTACCCAGGAGTTAAGCACGTGTTCATAAAGGGTTCCCGCGTGAGGGTTTATAGCAGCTTTGTCCGTAACATTCTGACTGTGAACAGCCGAGACAGCGTTCATAGGAGCATGGATAGGCCAACCCTGGTGTTACGTCCACGCGGTGGAATTCCACTCGGCAGTGATGGTGAGTGGTCTCAGAATGGACGACTGAGATACTCACCCATATGCATGAATCTCACGTTGTGTGAAAGAAACTAGACGACGCCTTCAAAAAAAAAAAAAAAAGAGTATATACTCAATAAGTCCATTTATGAGTCTAGTTACATAAAATTCTAGAAAATGCAAACTCATCTGTAGAAATGGAAGCAGTCAGTGGTTCCCTGAGGAGGGGCTGGAGGACACCTCAGGGGTGATGCTCCCTGTCATGGTAGGACGTGGCTCATAGGTGCTCTGGGGTCAGCACAGCAGATGCATCCCCTAAATATATGCAGGCCATTGTCAGTTATAATTCATTCAAACTCCTTTTGTTAAAAAAAATACTTGAAGATTCAAGCTTTTCCTTTTGTCCATAGAACCTTGACTGATGAAAATCAAATTGTCCTTTAAATAAGTTGTCCTTTGTAAGTGGAAATAAATAGCGATTATACTGTGACCAGAGCATAAGACAGCATTCTTAGGAATGTCTGCCATACTTCAGTGAGGCAGAACAGTCTGTTGCTAATAGTATGGCAAGATTCAAAGAAACATTTTCTTCTGAAAACTTCCAGGGAGAAATAAACAACTTCTCCCTGCCTCACCTCAGTCTTGTTTCTTGTTTTAATTTTTATGTATCGTTGTGCTCCAGGATACAAATGAAAGGTTGCTGTTTTATAGGAAGATATAAGTCACTGGATTAAGATGACATCAAGATGTACGAGCTTTTTTTCTGTGGAGTTAGTTTCGATTTTGCCAAAATTGTTAATTCCTAGTTTCTGAGGAAATCAAGTCAATACACAGGATGCAAATGGTGGAACCTTTTTGATATAGAAGCAGCATTTAGGGGGCTGAGGCGGGAACATCACCAGAGGCCAGGAGATTGCGACCAGCCTGGGCAACAATGAGACTGTCTCTTAAAAAAAAATTATAAGGACCAGGCACAGCGGCGCACGCCTGTAATGCCAGCGCTCGGGGAGGCCGAGGCAGGCGGATCGCTGGAGCTAGCCTGGGCAACATGGTGATCCTGTCACTACCAAAAAAAATACAAAAATTAATTGGTCATAGTGGCACTCACCTGTTGTCCTAGTTAAAGACGAGGCTGAGGTGGGAGGATCACTTGAGTCTGGGAGGTCAGGGTTGCAGTGAGTCAAGATCACGCCACTGCTTGGGCAACAGACTGAGACGTTGTCTCAAAAAAGAAAAAATTATAAAACAGTACGAATAAACAACTCTTACTAAACCACTCTTTAAAGCTACCCAGACATTATTTTAGTGTTGTATCTTTTCTTTAAAAGTTTATTTTTCACTTGAGGCACGAGGATTGCTTGAACCCGATAGGTGGAGGTTGCAGTGAGCCGAGATTGCGTCACTGTGCTCCAGCCTGGGCAACAGAGCAAGACTCTGTTTCAAAAAAAAAAAAAAAAGAAAAAGAAAAGCAAAAAATTGTTTTTCATTCTCCAAACAACATTAATTACTCTGAGTTTGCTGTCACTATTAGCAAAGAGGGAGTCCTGGTGAGTGAGGATTCCCTGAGTCTTTGTCTCTATCACGTGTACGTGTGTACAGTAGAAGGCCCGAGATGCCACAGGCGTTGCCAGAGCAGCAGGCACTGGGTAGACCCTGCCCTCCGAGGTTGGGGATCCTGTGGTGATGAGCGTGGCTGCTGAAGGTGAGCCCTGGCGGAGCCGAGTGGTGCATTCTGGGTGTCTTCATGTCTGACCCAGTATCCAACACTGTGTTTCTCCTCGAGCTGTTTTGTGTTCGCTTTTTGACAAGGGCTTAGAAAACTGTTCGTTCCCCCACATCTTTCTCCATTTGGCTGGAACCCCTCTGGTGTGCACGAGAGCCCACAGCCTGCCGGGTGTTTGCTCTGCTCTGTAGAAGGCTGCTGCATCTTCCTGTCTTTAGTTGAGTGTTTCATTCCTGCTGGCCTAGTTTTCATTTAAGAGAACTCTTGTGCTTTGACAGTTCTTTTTCCTTTCTTTTTTCTTTTTTAAGACAAAGTTTCGCTCTTGTTGCCCAGGCTGGAGTGCAATGGCGTGATCTCAGGTCACTGCAACCTCTGCCTCCTGGGTTCACATGATTCTCCTGCCTCAGCCTCCCCAGTAGCTGGGATTACAGGTGTGTGCCACCACGCCTGGCTCATTTTTTGTGTTTGTAGTAGAGACGGGGTTTCTCCTTGTTGGCCAGGCTGGTCTGGAACTCCCGACCTCAGGTGATCTGCCCGCCTTGGCCTCCCAAAGTGCTGGGATTACAGGTGTGAGCCACCGCGCCCGACCCCATTCTTTTTTCTTAACATCCTGTTCTCGGATATGCTTTCTTCTCTTAGCTCACTGACAGTATTGTTGAAAGTTTTTTAGTTTTCTTAACATCAGTCTGTGCGTTCCCTCGGCTACTGTGTTCTCCTTGCTGGCTTTGCCTGTCTCTGTGCTGGGCCTTGGCTCAGGTCTGGGGTTTCTGGGCTGCCTGTCCCCTCAGGGGTGTGGTTAGGCCCGCCCCCAGGGATGCCTGGTTGTGTAGCTCCAGGGACTCTGAAGGGAGGCTGTGTGGAGAAATTGGATATTCAGAGCCAGGCCACAGTGAGTCGGAGGAGCTGGACTCTGCATGTGGAGCCATCCTGAGCATGCATGGGCTCTGTGCACATTTGGCTTTGGGGCATGATTAAGATGCCTGAAAATTTGTCCAGATAAGGCTACGTAGTTCTTCGAAGACATAGTAGAAAACGCTGTGCCAGAATCTTACTGGCAGCACTTTTTCTTGGTGAAATGTAAAGTAATGGGGTAGCAAGCTGTGGGTACTTGTGGGTTTGGTTGCACACGTGTCCCCACAGCATGGGTCAGGCAGGCATGACAAGAGGACGTTGCTTCCACTCCCATGACCCTCCAGCAGCTGGTTCCCCTCCTGGTGCTGCAGGGCAAGTGGGCAGGTGAGGTAGAGGGCTCGGCCAGGTCTGTATCGCTGCTCTTGCAGCTTAGAAGTCAGCCAGCATCACCTGCAGGGGAGACGGGCTGGTCTCCGCCTGACCGTGTGGTCTGTTTCCAGTGTTCACTCTCTGACAGTCTTAGGGAGAAATGTGAGCTGCACCTGCAAGTCAGAGAAGAATATATCCAAACACGACGTAGAAGACTCATGCGTAAAGTGGGTGACTGTTGGAAAGTGAGTTGTCCGTTTCAACGTAAGATGGCCAGTCCACGCCACGTTTTATCATTGGGCCGTTGGATTTCACATCTTTCTTGGGTTAGGGCGCAGTAGGAAAGATTCAGCCTAGAAGGAGGTGTGAGAGCTGTGCAGAGAAGAAGTTTTCTATGACACACTTTACCTCCAAAGGTGCACCCAGTCAGCAGCGCGAGGGGTCAGGCATCTGCATGGCAGGAGTTTGCCCCTGTTGTCTGTGGTGGTCTTGGCGTTCTGTGTGAGGAAGCAGCTTAGGAGCCTCTCCCAAAGCTTTTTAGTATTAGCAGATTTTAATATTTCAGGCACAGATCTAGCTCAGCTTTTTTTTTTTTTTTTTTTTTTTTTTTTTTTATTTGATTTTAAAGATTTTAATACCCGGATGGGTGGAAATGCGCAGGCGACGCACAAACCCAAAAT
>CAUYLG010055049.1:0-17489 GCA_963573385.1 Cacajao melanocephalus
TAGCCTGGGCAGTAGAACAAGAATCCTATTCTCTCTCCCTCTTTTTCTTCCTCTTTCTTTCTCTCATACATTCTTTTTCTTTCTTTCTTTCACTCTCACTTTCTTTCCTCTCTTTTTCTTTCTTTCAAAAAAAAAAAAAAAAGAAGTCATTGCCAAATTCAAGATCACCTAGATTTTCTCCTATGTTATCTTCTGAACATGTAATAGTTTTGTTCTACATTTAGGTTTATGGTCCACGAAAGCTAATTTTTATAAAAGATGTAAGATCTGTGTCTAGATTTGTTTATGTTTTTTTGCCTGTGAGTGTCTGTTTGTTCCACCACTACTTTTTAAAAAGTCTATACTTTCTCCACTGAAGCACATTCACATATTTTTTTGTCAAAGATCAGTTAAATATATTTGTATGACTCTATTTCAGAGCTCTCTATTATATCCCATTTATCTATATGTCTCTTATTTTACCAATACCACACTGTCTCGATTATTCTAACTTTGTAGTCAGTCCTGAGGTCAGCTAATATAAGTTCTCTGATTTTCTCTTCTCTTTCAATGTACTGTTGGCTCCTCTGGGTCTTTTGCATTTCCATATGTAATTTAGAATCAGTTTGTCAATATACACAAAATAACTGGGTGGGAATTTTTATAATTGTCAGTCTTACGTTTTCCTGTTTGTTTGTTTGTTTTTATTTTGTGTTCTCCAACCCCCAAATTTCCATTAGCAGAAATGTGACTAATAGATCAAGAGGAAAATATAAAGAAAATTATCATGTTAAGAACATTAGAATGGTGATGTCTAAATTTCTACTTTGCTATACAAACATTGATAAATTACAGCAGATTGATCAAATATCATAATACTTCTTAAGAAAGAGGATGTACTTTGGTATTTATGTTTGTGTTTAAAAGCGTTGCTATGAAAATACAAGTACAGTGTATATTTTTGGTGGACAAAAATCAATATGCCAGTTTGAGAGTCTTGATTAGCAGAAAATATTGTATCAAAAATCACATCAACATAGAATTTATTTTCAATTAGAAATGCTCTTAGTCACTGCTATCTGGTTCTGCTTTATTTTTCAATTATGATAGATTAGTCCTGAACTTCTTCCATAACTCTAATGAAATCTCATATTACATTTTATGTAAATATTGAGGCAAATATATGTGTAAAATGATCATATTTTATTGTAATACCTGTTTTGCCATTTTGGCTGTGTTTATCTAATGATAATTATGTTTATTTTTACTAATCTTTTGAGTGTCTGTGTGTGCCCTTCAGTTAAGTTCTTGGCAATCCCCGGATGTATTACTTTGTTTCTGTTCCCTATTTGTCAATGATTATATGTTAATTATGACATTAACAATTACACTTATAATGTGTGACCAACTACATTTCAATCAAACGCAACTAGAACTTTGAACTTTAACATTGTTTCTGACAAAAAAAAACTAGCTCTTTGCACATCATGTAAATTCAGTTGATAAAATAACATGCAGGTTTGATTCCTGATTACACAGAGAAAAGATTTTTAAGATTGGCAAAAAGAAAACTTGATCATTGTTGGCTGGCATTTTAAAACTAGTAATCAATCTTGTCTTACTTTTAGTTAGTCTAACCTTTGTTTCATATTAATTAAAATAAAGCAAAACAAAACATAATTACAAACACAGAGATATTGCTGAATGAAATTGTCTCTGAAAATAGGTCACTGAAATTGGGAGAAGAGACAAAGATTATAGATAGTAAGGAGAAAGAAACAATTGTTAATTTATAGGTGGATGATACCATTAATATTATCTTAAATGTAAAAATTGTTTGCACATCTGCATCTGATTCTATGAAAGTATATTATAAATATTCTCAATATATATACATATATATTGCATATATATGTATATATACCAACTACATATATATATATATATGTATAGTATTTTGAAACTACATAATTTTTATTCCCAAAGTACTTTTGTTGTTCTTTTTCCCTTAGGCACATGTATGATTCTTGCTTAGAAGGTGAAAGCTCAACATTTTGTAGAATTTAATATTAATGTATTATATCTTCACAAGGATTTATAATTTTCAAAATAATGAATTAGTAAACAATATAGCAATAACTTCTAACTCATATTTTTCCACATTTTAATGGATGGATAATTGTGAGAACTATCTTCTGAAGCACTTGGAAAAGAGCTCTGCATTGGAGTCTCATCTTCTCATCCAGTACTTTCAAAATAGAGAATATATGGTATATGGTACCTGAGAGGTTGAGATGATCATATGAAATATTTATTTTTTCAGAGGGTGAAACAATTTGAAATAGCCAAAAATCCCTTCATTGTGTAGAGGCAAATCAAGTGTCTCATGACATTTCATTTAAGGCTGTCTCTAATTTTGACTCTACTGACTTTGTGCATCAGGTTAACTTCATGCATTTTCTGTAACTTAAGGGTAAAATTCCTAATAAGACTTCCACTGAGTTGATATAATTAAATAAGAAACAAAATATTAAGTTGTTGTTTAAGGTGTGTGTGTTTTGTTTTGCTTTGTTTTGTTTGTTTGTTTGAGACCAGAGTCTTGCTCTGTTACCCAGGCTGCAGTTCAGTGGCGTGATCTCGGCTCACTGCAACCATGCCCAGCTAATTTTTGTATTTTTAGTGGAGACAGGGTTTCTGCATGTTGGCCAGGCTGGTTGTGAACTCCTGGCTTCAAGGAATCCACCCTACTCGACCTCCCAAAGTGCTGGGATTACAGGCGTGAGCCACAGTGCCCTGCCAAAGGTGTGGTTTTTCTTAAACGTGTTTTTAACGGATCAGAGGAGAGGACAGGTAAGGACGCTATTCTGTACTTGCTCTGACTTTTCTTCAATCTCAGCAAACTATTTCTATAGTATAATTGAATCAGTATAGATCAAGCGAATGGCCAAAAGTATCAGTTAATGTTAATGATACAATCGTGTCCCATGCGATTTGTTGCTTTTAGTTTTGTTTTTGCTTCTTTATCTGGGCTTCAAATATATGCTTTCTATGCATTTTAGTAAAAATCATTGTGTGACCAAGAGAAGCACAAATATTGCTCTCCAACTGGTCACTGTTCTCCGTCATTTGCAAATATTCACAGATGTATAACTTGGTACCCAAAAACTCTCTCAGTTATATAATGTTTCTAGCCTATTAGTGTTCTTCAAGGATTAAAATGTTATCATTTATTAGAATATTAGAAATTTTATTAAAGATAAATTTATGCCATTCTATAATGCATCCTACCCAAGTTATTTGAGTAACCAATAACAATTGAAGGAATATAAACAAGTAACCCAAAATGTCCCTTGAATTCAGCATTACATATACGACATGCTTAGTATACGATTTTGCCAGTATTTTTCAACTCATAGACATGCTTTAGCGTATTTTAGATATATATATAAAATGTAAATTATGAACACATATATTTACTTTATTATGGCTAATTCTCAGAAAATAAAAGTAAATAAGTCTCTTGGGAACCAAACTGAAAGTTGAGAGTTTCAAAAATGGTCTTATTTTGCTGAGAAAATGAAATATAATTAAGCAATCAGTTTTAAGGAAATGTAAGGCCTATGTGTGATTAGGAGAACCAGTAAGTCTCCTCGTACAACATGAGACTAACTCTGTGTGACCAGACACAGAAATCTACTGTTAAAAGATGTATGATCATAGAGAGAGACTCCTGCAGAGTCAACGCAACTTATTTATGGTCCTTTGAAAGTTGAGAGTGAAGTAGGCATATTGACAAAACTCTCCAACACTCTAGAACTCACACTAAGCAAGAGGTAGCAGCAGACCCACTGCTGGAGGAATTTGAAGTTTGTGGTACAATGAATGTGACCATAGCAACAACAAAATCCAAACTGAGCTCAACTCGAGATGTGGTTGAACAAACTTCCTTCTCTTCCCCTAACTACATCACACCCTGTATGAAATAAACACTAAAGCCTTGATAGATGAAAACACATATTTTCCATTTGGCTGTTTTAAAGGTGTACTTGTCACTACAGGAAGATATAGCATTCATTTAACAGTATAACATTTAATGTTCAGATTTATGTTATGTAGGCCTCCAATTTTACTTTTGCTCTGTGTGTATTCTTGTACATATTATTATGGGCAACTCTAGAACTCAGAAAACTATGTGGCGCCAATAGCTAGCATGAAATTGAAATCATAAGGTATGATAATTATTTATAAATTTTAGTAGACATCAGAATAACTTGAAGAGTATATTAGAAAGACATGTAGTAATATCCAGGAATATGCTTTCCCCTGTCTTAACTCCAGAGTGCGTAGTTACGTTATTCATGCTCAGTTCATAGAACATTGTCATCAAAACATCCCTTTATTTGTTAAAACATAATTTTAATTGGTCTTATTTTTCATCCTTCTCCAATCTTTCTTCATTTCTCCCATAGACACTCAGTCTCATGTATTTGATATATGTTCCATCAATCTGTCTTGCATACTGTCTCCATCTACTCTAGATAGACAAGAAAGATGGAAATAGAGGTTGAGATAGAAAGAGAGAGACTCAGAGAATCAGAGATGGAGAGATGGAGCAGTGAAAATATGAAATATGGGTTGTATATGTTTTCTCAAATTGTATTCTGCAGTTATTTTCATTTCATCCATTACTTTTTCCACTTAATATTATTGTAAAATGTATGCATGTTTCCTTGTGCAATTTTAAAGTGCATTACATTCCATCGTATAAACACTTCATGCATTCATTCTGCTATAGATGGACATCTGTGTTGTCTCTATTCCTGTTACCACAAATTACTTCTCTGTTAATCATATATTTTTAACTAATTGAACAAGCTAATGCATAGCTCTTTGTGCTCCTGGCAGAATTTTATTTCTTTCTAAATATTTTCCCCAGGCATACAGTTATTCAATCATAAGAATGCTCAGTTGTATTAAGTATTGTGATAATGACTTCCAAAATGGCCACAGCAGTTTTAATTCCCAATGACTATATAGTAAGGGTTGCTGTTCTCCCAACCTCTACCAACATTTGAAATTAGTTGACTTTCCATTTTCCTCCTAGTAATTCTAACACAGCACATGCGTTGCTTTACATTTCACCTTTCCAGTTACTGGTAAGTTTTATCATATTTTCACATAATTGTTGGTCATTTATGTGACCCTTCCATTCACTCAATATTAACTAAGTGACTATTTTGTGCCAAGCGTTGCACTAGGCACCTAGAGATCAAATGATGAGTGATGTATTCATATTACTTGCTCTTTTTTTTTGCGTTATTGTGTTTTCTGTTGGACTTTCTATCTTTTTAAGGTGGATTTAGGAGAATTATTTGCATGTATTAGATATTAATCTTTTGTTGGTCAACACTGCAAAGCTTATCTCAGTCTCTAAATGATCTATTACCTGTTTATTTGATTGTCTTCTTCCAACAGAAATGGAATCCTCATTTTTAAATAGCACGCAAGATAATTCCAATGCAGGTGGTTCTTTACAAAAGCTGGAGAACTCTTGGTTCTGGACTTGTTCTCATTTATCCATGCTTTAGAAAGCATATATATGAAAGTAATATATTTAGAGGGTAGTGACAAAAGTTTGCTTTCTACTTGAGGAGAGCAGCATCTTTCTGGAACAGCTAATGCTGAGAATTCTGCACCAGGAAATAATCTTCTATTAAACCAAATTTCTTTATATTAACATATTGAAACAAAAGCATGTCATAACCAGTGTAATGAATGTTGTGTCTTTTTTAAAATCTCTAATTATATTGCCTTTAGTGTCTGAAAATGTGTTACTATTCTAAATCAAATGGTTCCACCATCATTTTCATTTTCATTAGTTTTGATTCTTTTTATAATCAGTGGATCTTCTGAAAAATGTTATAGCCTAATATAAGAAACCAGATAGAGTATGGCTCTCTCAAAGTGTTATCAGGGAATCTAATATCTTCAAAGTATTTTGGTTTTTATTTAAGCACCATTATTCTTTTTGGCTAAAAGTTTTATGTGACTAGTAAAGCATAAATACCGTTTTTGATACTTACTTCAGTTTTGAAGACCAACTTATGTTTTCCTATGAGAAACATTTTACATCTATTATGTTATGCTTTCTAGGCCTAATTTATTTGAAGAAAATATAATAATTAGGTGGAAAATAAATATTGTCAAGTGCTCTTCAACTTAATTTTTGTTATAATTATTATTTGACATTAAAGTGTAAAATCTCTCTTGCTTCTTGTGGAGTTAAGTCCCCATCATTTCCTTTTTATGATATATATGTAAGCCATGCCTTAAAACAATACTTTAACTGTGTTCAAAAACCAATTTAAACTCAAAAAAGGCAGTTGAATTTTGTCAATCAGCCTATTTGTAGCTATTTAATGCTAAGTGATGAGTTTAACAGATGTTTTTACTTCTTTCCACTTATTTTCCACTTATTTTGGCAAGGTTTACCCCCAAACCTTGCCAAAGTATTTACTTTCATAGTTCTTTGTTTAGGTCCTAGCTAAAGCTCCTTCAAGGTACAATAAAGGGACACTTCCACTACCAGATATCTTAGATTAATCTCTATTACTACCAGTTTTGCCTTTAGCCTGAATGTTTCTTAGGACAAACATTGACAACAGTGGCATTTAGAGATCCCCCTAACAACAGGGATCCCTCTAGACAAAAAGGCATTGGCTTATAAGCAAATGGAACACGTTTTCATACAACAGAGGTCATCGTACTGGGAATCTGTTGAGATACATGAGCAGGAATAACTAAACATAGGAATACTTAATTTTCTTGTAGTATATCAGTTAGGATTTTTTCAGTTGGTTCCCTGTGGGTTCATCCTTAGCATCACAGCCAGCTGTTGGGTTGACTGAATGGTTTAGGAAACTCTGACCTGGAACAGTATATCTTTGCTCCATGTCATCTCTCATCCTCCAGCAGCTGTATTCACAGACTTGTTCACAAGGCAACTGGGCAAGTTTTCAGGGAACAAATAATAGAAGCCTAGGAAACTTATAGCTCAGGCTCAGAGGGTGTACATAGTTACTTATCCTGCATTCTATTGGCCAAAGCAAGTCACAATGCAGGTTCAGAGTCAAAAGAAGGGAAAATAGATTATACCGTTTGATGGGGAAAACTGTAAAATAAAAAAAAGAACAAGAACAAGATAACTAGGAATATAGCTTACCAAGGAGATGAAATATATCTACAATAGGAATTGCAAAACACTGCTGAAGGAAATCAGATATGACACAAAGAAATAGAAAAACATTACATGCTCACAAATAGAAAGCATCAATATTGCTTAAATGGCCACACTGCCCAAATAAATTTACAGATCCAATGTTATTTCTATCCAAGTACCAATATCACTTGCACAGTATTGGAAAAATCTATTCTAAACTTTATATGGAACCCCAACACCAAAAAAAAGTGCAAATAGCCAAAGCAATTGTAAGGAAAAAGAGCAAAGACAGAGGCTTCACACTACCAAACTTCAAACTATGCTACAAGACTACAATAACCAAAACATCATGGTACTGATACAACACATAGACACAAAGACCAATGGAAAAGGTTATAGAACCCAGAAATTAAGCTATACATCTACCAACCACCTGATCTTCAGCAAATTTGGCAATAACTCATGATAGGCAAAAGGCTCCATATTCAATAAATGGTGCTGGGATAACTGGCTAGTTATATACAGAAAGTTGACTCTAAACCCTTTCCGTTCATCATATGCAAAGATTAATTCAAGATGGATTAAAAACTTAAATGTAAGGCCTAAAACAAAACCCAGTAGAAAACCTAGGAAATACCATTCCGAATATCAATCTTGGCAAAGAATTTATGATTAAGTCCTCAAAAGCAATTACAACAAAAACAAAATTTGACAAGTGGGACCTAATTAAACTAAAGAGGTTCTGCCCAACAAAGGAAACTATCAACAGGTTAAACAGACAACCTAAATAACGGGAGAAAATGTTCACGAACTGTTCATCTAAGAAAGGTCTAATATCCAGGATCTATAAGAAACTTAAACAATTCAGGAACAAAAAAATAGAGATTCCTAGGCAAAACAAAGCTCAGGGAGTTCATCTTTGCTAGGCCTACCTTACTGGATAAGTTAAAGAGAGTTCTGACAGCTTAAATATAAAGCTGCTAATTAGTATGATGAAAACATGATTGTATAAAATTCACCGATAGAGGTTAATATATAGTCAGATTCAGAATATTTCTGTAACAGTGGTGTGTAAATCACTTATAACTCCAATATAAAGGTTAAAAAAACAAAATTATTTAAAATAACTGTAGCTACATTAACTTCAGGGCATGTAGTGATACATATCTTCTCTTTGGATATTTAATTTGTGTCTTTTCTCTAAGTTTAAGGGGTCAAATTTTAAGTAACAAATCTAAACATAGTATTGATGATCATGATGAAGATAATGATGATATACTCCAACGATTGCTGCCTTACTGAATTTTAATACATAGACAATTCATATGCAATGTTTTATTTAATTATAAATAGCAAACTTGAGAGTTTGACTACATTATCTATTTTTATATGCTCATAATCCCACAACAAGTAAGTAGCAGAGCCTATATTTGAGCACAAATCATGCTGACTCTAAAGTCTACCATTACTAAATATTGCGGTTTTATTAGAATAGCCTGGGATACTTTGAAACTTTGTTTACAGAGAAAAATGTATATTTTGTATCATTCCAAATCTGTATTTAAAAGTATGTATGGTCAGGCATGGTAGTTCATGCACTTTTGGAGGCCCAGGCGAGCAGATCACTTGAGGCTAGGAGCTCATGTTGACCAGCCTGGCCAACATGGCAAAACCCAATCTATAATAAAAATACAAAAATTGGCTGGATATGGTGGTGCACGCCTACAGTCTCAGCTATTCAGAAGTCTGAGGCATGAGAATTGCTTGAGCCCACGAGCCCAAGGTGGCAATGAGCCGAGATAGTGATATTGCACTCCAGCCTGGGCCACAGAGCAAGACCTTGTCTCAGAAAAACAAAACTCTGTATGTATATAGGTATATACATACACATACATGTTTTATTAATATTCATGTATAAGTTAGGGAATTATGAAATCACATATATGTTTCAAGGTTACTTGTTGATATATATCAGATTATTAATGATAATCTGATAAGAGCAATTTATAAAATGGATCAATAATTATAATGTTTTACATAATAGAAGCAAGCTTAATAAACTACTAACAAGTTATGATATTAGAGAAAAGTAAGTATTATATACTAGAAGCTATAAGGTTCAACAGGAAGATAAGTTTTGCCATATTTGGATTAGAGCCATTCACAACCTAAAGATTTTTTTGTTTTGTTACATTGATTATTTTAACACATGTATATTTTAATCTAGGAATGACAAAAATATTAGTGAAAAGGTTTGCATCCATTCAAATAAAAATACAATATTTTAAATTCTTGAGTTTTTTGAAAAATAAGTAATATCTATTTTATTATAGTGTTATATATTCATAGCTCAGATTACACTATACATGAAATATACTCTTTACTTTTAAATACTTAAAATTATTTCTGATCATTTTTCATGATGTTGCAAATTCTTTATATACGTGGTTGTAGGTGGCTGTATAATATCTCATCTAGTTGATGTTTTGTATGTATATATTTTGCCTATTTTGGGGTACAGATTATCTTTCCATTTTTGATTATCATAAACAATTTTGTGATAAAAATGTATATGTGTGTGTTTATGATGTTTTCAGGCAATATTCAAATAATAGGTTCTTAGAAGTAAAATTACTAATCCAGGAATTATTTTTTTTTAAACCTCTCACTTGTTTAGGAAGGATATGGCTACTTTAAAATGGAAAGGAATGATTTTAAATAAGAAACAATGAATAACATTAACCACAGAAAATCGGAGATTGAATTATCAAAATTAACATGCCATTTATCTTTTATTTTTTATTTACTTAATTTTTTTAGACAGTATCTTGTTTTCTTGCCCAAGCTGGAGTGCACTGTTGTGATCATAGTTCACTGCAGCCTGGACCTCCCAGGCTCAATCGTTCCTCCCACCTTAGCCTGAGTTCCTGGAACAATGGGCATGTGACACTACACCTAGTTAATTTTTGATTATTTGTAGAGATGGAATCTCCCTATGTTCCCTATGCTGGTCTTGAAATCCTGGCCTCAAGCAGTCCTCCTGCCTCAGCCTCCCAAAGTGCTGGGATTACAGGTGCGAGCCAATGTGCCTGGCCAGTATCTTTCTTGAAGTCTTTGTAAAATCTTAACATCGGGTAAATATAAACTTCTTTAAAACTTTGTATTAAATTTTACCACCATCATTAACTACCTATATATACTTTATAGCTATGTTGAAATGTCCACAAATGACCTTTTACAGGAATAGAATATTGACAATATATTTTTAAAAATCAGATACAAAAACATGTATTATACTCTCATTATAATGTTTTCATTATTTTTTTCTAAGAATTAATGATATTCAAGTGTTAATAGTCAAACTATTTTTGTTGTACCAGATTAGGATTTTATGTCTAGTTTACATAACTATACTTTTATGGGTCTCTGAGACACTATGTATTTGACAGTAATCATAAATAACATGAGAATAAAGGAAATAGTCCATAATGTAACTAACTACCAGTGATTTAATTTTTCTAATTAATCTGAGTTTTTGGGTTCTCCAGAGGGATAGATCTAATAGGATATATATATATATATATATATATATATATATATATATATATATATGAAAGGGAGTTTATTAAGGCGAATTGGCTCACAGGATCACAAAGAGAATTCCCATGATACGCTATCTGCAAGCTGAAGAAGGAAGAAGCCAGAGGCCAAAAGCCTTAAAAGCAGGGAAGCAGACAGTGTAGCCTTCAGTCTGTGGTAGAAGGCCTGAGAGCCTCCAGCAAAACACTGGCATAGGTCCGAGTGTCCAAAGGCCAAAGATTGTGGAGTCTGATGCTCAAGAGCAGGAGGAATGGACGAAAGCATCCAGCACAGGGGACAGATAAAAGCCAGAAGACTCAGCAAATCAGTTTATTCCACCTTCTTCCTCCTGCTTTGTTCTAACTGCACTGACAGCCAATTGGATGGTGCCCAACCACGTTTTGCATGTGGCTTCCTCTCCCAGTCCACTGACTCCAGTGTTAATCTCCTCTGGCAACACCTTCACAGATACACCCAGAAACAATGCTTTACTGGTTATCTAGGCATTCCTCAATCCAATCAAGTTGACACCTAATATTAACCATTACAATCTGCCTTATTTTTTGTGGGTTATGACTACTGCACTCAGTGAAGCTTTAATAGCCCTCTTGCATGTATTATCATCCATATGCAGGCCTGTCCATCATGACGGCTATTTCTTAATGAACAAATAATAAGGGGTATACTTCAAGAAAGGTGAAAAAATATAATAGCTCACTCATTACAGTTTCTATTAAAAGCTATCAGAGTTTCCTGTCAGAACAATGTGCTGTGCGGTTTGGTTTTATCAACATACTCAGCAGAGATCAATTGGACCCGATGTTTGAGGGTGCTAGAAATCTTGAAGAAAACATGAGTCTTGTCTGCATGAGTGCTTTCAAGTACATAACTAAGGTAGTTGTTTCAAAGAAGGTTGTTAGAGAGTAGTAACAAAGAACACAAGTTTTAAAATAGTTTATTAGATGGGTAAACTTAGACTAGGGCAATAACTTACATAAAGTTTCTTCTCATTTAAAATGGGAAAATAATTTCTAATTTATGAGTTTGTGGTGAGAATTAGGTAATTTAACATCAAGCACCTAGTAAACAGTAAACGTTGTCAGTATTACTAATTATTGGAGTCTTTAGTCATTAACACTTGAAATTGCTTTATATATTATTCTAAAATCTTTTGTTATTCCATTTTATGTTTTCTACAATTCCTCTTTGCATTAGTCATCCTAATTTTTAGAAAGCTAAAATTACATCTCTAAAGTCATGGTAAATTTAGTTGATAACATTACAATGCATAAATGCATAAGTGAAGTGTTTTGACATAGTCTTATTGGTCATTTTACTTTCACGTTATTACATTACCTCCTGAAGTTAAACATTAGAAACTCAATGAACATTCAGTGGAAAAGCTATAGGTTGAGGTGATTTTAGGCCATTCTTTTCTTAGAAATATGCATCTTTGACCAGGAATATAAAAAAATAAAATGTGATACACTCTGGCATATGTCAACTAGATGTACTGACCAGGTGAATATTTTGACATTAAAAGTAGATGTTAAATTCTGCATTTATAAAGTTTGGAATCTTTTACTGCTCATAGTACAGGTAGATAACAATGGGAAGAGATAACTTAGCTGCCTTTAACAACTTGCAGCTATTTGGCAAAAAGCCAGAGGAAGATGAGAATAGTGGACAAGGAATATAATAGCTATTCTCTTGGTGTATAAAATTGACCTTTTTGGGGGATATCGTTCTTACAAATGGTGGTTAAAACATTTTCTAGTCATATATTCATCGTTATGTTAAGGATCTACTCCTAGGAAACATGTGCTTTGAAATTTTAAACTCAACCTCAAATAATATTACATAAATACATGCCTGATGGGCATTGCATAGGCTGGAAAGCGTCAAAACACCAAACATTAGATGTACGTCTCTTGAAAAAGTAAGCTCATTGATTTTTGAGTAAAGGTTTAAACAAACATTTAAAGATAATTACAAGATGACATGAATAAACTGCAAAGAACACTTTCAATGAAAGGTGATTATGTTAATTTGCTTTACTATCAGTAAGATTCAGTTAAAGTATGGCATTATTAGTTAAGTATGACTAAATTATTTAACCCTAGACAAAATTATTCTCTTTTGGCAAGAACTATCTTGCCATTTTATTACATCACGATTTCTGATTAAACATTAATATATTATTCTTCAGCTAATATCATTTCATAATCATTTCTTATCGGTGTCTAGCTGATAGGCCTAGGCCATAAGCTAAGGTGGGGACTTATTCTTCATCTATCTCACAAATTATTTGTCTCTGACAATATTTCTGGAGTTAATTACTATCATATAAGAAGTAACAACACAGTTAGGAAAGCTTTGCTGAATTTACACATTTCTAGCATATATGTATCTTGCATATATAATATATATAATTACTGTAGTGTACTATATATATCTATAATGACATATATAAGATATCTTGCTATATATGTAGATATATAGTAAATAACTGTTTTATATGTGTTATATAATGTATGTTATGTATATATATACATTTTGATTATATATGTACACACATAAACACATACATATGTATATGCACACATGCACAACGGAAGTTAGAAACTTCTCCTGGAATGAAAGTATAAGATATTATTTTCAACTTCTAAACATTTAAAATTGGCACCATAAAACACTATTAAATAAATATCACTTGTTGCTGTGGCTCATGCATGTAATCCCAGCCCTTTGGGAGGCCAAGTCGGAAAGATTCTTTGAAGGTGAAGAATTCAAGACCAGCCTGGGCAACATAGTGAGACCCCATCTCTACAAAACTAAAAAATAGAAGGTGTGGTGGCACGCACCTGTAGTCCTAGCTACTCTGCAGGGTGAGAGAGGAGGATAGCTTGAGCCCAGTAGTTCATAGTTGCAGTGGGTTATGATTGTCCCACTGCACTCTAGCATGGGTGACAGTGAGGTCCTGTCTCTTAAAAAAATGAAAATTTTAAAAAAATGTAATAAATATTTCAGTTCTATATATTGTAGTGGCTTAAGATAGCAAACATGAGGAAACAAAGTAAAAATAAAGAGAAATTATCAGCACAATCTTTTTTTTTTCATCAGGGTTCCAGTATGGCCAACATTTTACAGATATGAAATCCTTAATCTGGGCTGCTATAGATTGCACAATGAACAAAAAAAGGGCAAGCAATGGTTGACATTACCAAGAAAAATGAGATGTTAGTATTATCTGACAGAGACTCTAACGCAGCAATAATAAAAATACTTCAATGAGCACTTACTAAAGTGTTTTGAGCAAATGACAAAATACAAAGTTCCACCAAAGAAACAGAATTTTTAAACTTAAAAAGAGAAACTATAAGAAGCAGCAAGTAAAAATTGTGTAACCGTGCTATAGTTTGAATGTATCCCGCAAAGTTAATGTTTTGAAAATTAATACCCAGTGAAATAGTGTCAAGAGGTCAGACTGAGGGAATGTGTTCTCTTTCCGGGTCCACAAGAGGGCGGAGTTTTAAGGGAAAAACTTACCAGCACCATGCCCCCATCCCATCTCTCTCCATCCGGGAGATTTAACGGGTTCCATTTTAATTTTGGCGGGCGCGGAGGGCAAGGATTATAAGTCAATCGCTCCAGCGGAAATTTAAGGGAACTCTTTTCATTGGCCAGGGAACTTGGAGAAGGTGGGAATTCCTCCCAGGTTAAAAGTACCTGTCTCCTTCATCTGTGTGGATTTCCCTTCTGGGGTGCCCTTCCACATACTGTGTGTCTCATGGAAGATTTCTCTCTTCCTCTCCTTTTTCTCTTTCTCTACCTAAATAAATCACTTTCTGCAAACAGTGTTTTGGGGTGGGGTATTTATGAGCACACTGCACCGTGGTCTCCTCTCCCTTCTTGGGTAAGTAATAAACCAAAAATCTGGAAAAATGTCCTCTCAGGGGAGCTAAGGGCTCCCCTGAACCCCAACATTACATTTGGTGGGCCAGCCAGAAGAAGACTTAAAACCGTAAGTAAAACCGGCCCCATTCTGTCCTGTCTCTTTAAGAACAGTGGAGCCGGGCGCGGGCCAGCCAGAATTAAAGACACAGTTTTTTCTTCCAAGCTCTCTCTCTACTGTCCCTCTCCTTCTCTATCCTTTAGCTATTTTCTCTGGGACAAAAACCTGTGGGAGGTGGGGCAGGCAAACGCTAGCTGCAGTTGCCAGGTGCACGCCAATGCGCCACGGCCATTGGGCTCACGAGAAGGGCAAGCACTACCCCTGGGTCTTTAGCTCCTTGCCGGCTGGAAACTGGGACCCTCGGCAGCTCAGCACGGTGGGCCTGGGTGCCTGCAGCAAACTACAGTCGGGCAGGAGAAAAGCAGCAGGAAAGGGGTGGGGTATAGCCCAAGCCTGTGTAAAACCGAAGCCTACATGGGACTGGGACGTGGCGGCCTGGCGCGTGGTTCTAGCAAGCCTCTCAGGCGCCTCTAGTTGCACACAGCAGTGTAAAAAGGCTCCCCTGGGGCATTCATCTGCCGGCCAGGGGTGCCTGTGTGTGCAGAGGCTCAAAAAGTGGCCCAAGCCTGCGCATGGTTCTGGCAGGGTCAACATGGCAAAACGAAAGCTGCGGGGGCAGGGCACGGTTCCCAAAACTCACAGCCGGCCCAACAGCGGCTGCAAAAGCGGCTTTTAAACTCACAGTGCCAAGCGATTTTTTTTCTCTTGGCACGCTGGCTAAGAGGAAAAAAAACGGCTGCTAATTATCAGCCCCACTTTTGGCCAGCCACACCGCCTCAGGGTGCAGCATTCTCATTCAAATACAGATTTAAAAAGGTTTCTGCATCACATTAATACAAGTGGCCTGTTGGTATAGTTGGTTAAGGCATAGGGCCTGCAACTGCAAGGTTGCTGGTTCAAATCCCCAGTGAACTCAGTCTTCTATTGAAAAAACCCTTTTGGAAAATTCGAAAGCTAAAGGCTATGGAACTTTGTGTTTGGTGTATACTTTGTCTTGCTTAAAATTGGCTCGCTCTCGACGGCAAAACTTTTCCATCTAAAAAAATCTTAGTTAAACTGAGTCTAGGGCCCAAATAGTTAATGGGAGATCTCACATCCCTAACGGCATTTTCCTACAATGGAAAATGAGTTAAAAAAAAAAAAAAGGAAGGCCTGGGTCCTAAGGGTATTATTCCAGCCTCAGTCGAGCCTGGCCTGCCTTCTTTAAACTGTGTGCTCTAATGGCCCCTCCCTAAAAGTTTACCCTTCTGGAGCAGTTTTACAAATTGGGCTGTGTAAATTAAACTTGTGCTGGGGAATATTGGTCCCCATATCCTAAGCCTTACTGGCCAAGGACTCGTTAGTACAAACTACTCAACCCAGAAGCCCTTCATGCCTCTATAATGGTCACTAAAGGCATGCAACCAGTAAGCATTAGTGTTCCCATAATGCTGGTAGGCGTAATTCAAATCCAGTACATGGAAGGCTCCCCCCCAAAAAATAATCATGCATCTTGGGCACCAAAATTTCAAAATACTAACTCAAAAACACTCCATTACCAGTATCTTACCTGGGAAACGCCTCTGGTCAAGTGGCTGTAATTATTAACCGGGAATGCTGGCATTCCTTGTGTTCAATTTCAGATGGGTGCCAATCTTCCCAAGATTAAGTCCCCATTAAAGTGTATACTAAAAAAAATTAAAACCGATTTGACACACAACCTTTGAAAAAAAGTGTTTCATTTTCCTCTGCCAAACAGCGTGTCTAAATTGCCCCCTGCCAAGTAAAAAAAAAACCTGGCCTCCAAAGGAAAGTATAAATTATAGCACTATTCTACAATTAAAATTGTATTGTAAAAGTAAGGATAAATGGTTTAAGGTCCCGTATGTGCAACTTTTCTTTTCCCTAAGGAATAAGCTTCAGCTCTGTCAGTCCTGTACCACGTACCCTATTCAGCCCTCCTCAAAACTACCTCCACATGTACAACTCCCTGTGGCAACTACCTCCACCAATGCCAACCAGGGCTCCTCAGCTCCTGTACCCCAGCAGGAGCCAGAAAGGGCCAAAATGGCCAGGGCATCTCAGGGTACCCAGATGCCCCTACTCTGCCCCCTACAAGCAGTAGGAGGAAAAGTTGGCCCAACCAAAATAATTCTCAAACTCCAATTATCCTTTTCATAGTGAAAAGGAAACCTATCTCTTTCTAGGAAAAATGCTGCTACTTTGTAAACCAGTTAAGTGCTGTTTTAAACAAAGTTAAAAAACTCAGGAATCAATCAAACACAGGGCTAAAAACCTTCAAAAAACAGTATTGTAAAGCTTGTTTAACAACTAACCATCCTAGCTCTATTCTCTCCTAGGCTCCTTTATAACCATTCTATATTTATTGGCCTCTGGGCCTGTCATCTCTAACCACCTTGTCACATTCGTTTATTCTAAAACCATAAGGTCACAAATAATCCTGCTGCTAAAACCCAAAATGTCTTTGGCTCGTGGGCTCTATCATAAACCTCTAAATCAACCTGCACCCCTAAAAGGCTCCCCTCTAAAAAAACCTCAACTGCAGGGCCCCTTCTATGCCCCATTTGAGAAAAAGTAGTTAAAAAGCAATTAACCCCCCCCCCCGCCCCGTTCCAACAAAAGTTAGTTTCCAATTCAAAGGAAAAATTAAGGGAAGGTGTTCTCTTTCCAGGTCCACAAGGGGGCGTAGTATCCAGC
>CAUYLG010055051.1:0-17289 GCA_963573385.1 Cacajao melanocephalus
GATATGTATTATATATTTAATATATACATATATAAACATATATGTATATATGTAAATTTATTAATACATAAACATATAATATATATAATATACATATAAATATATATTATATATAAATATATATACAAATAAGTATATAAATATATATATAAGTATTGTAAATATATATATGCAAATAAATATACAAATATATATTTCTTTTCTCTTTTTTTTGGAGCTATTGTAAAAGGGGTTGAGTTCTTTATTTGATTCTCAGCTTGGTCGCTGTTGGTATAGGAGAGCTACTAATCTGTGTGCATTAATTTTGTATTCTGAAACCTTGCTGAATTCATTTTTCAGTTCTGGGAGCTTTTTGGCAGAGTTTTTTAGGGTTTCCCAGTTATACAATCATATCATTAGCAAACAGTGACAATTTGACTTTCTCTTTACCAATTTGGATGCCCATTATTTTTTTAACCTGTCTGATTGCTCCGGCTAGGACTTCCAGTACTACCTTGAATAGAAGTTGTGACAGTGAGCATCCTCGTCTTGTTCTAGTTCTCAGAGGGAACGCTTTCAACTTTTCTTTGTTCAGTATTATGTTTGTTGTGAATTTGTCATAGGTGGCCTTTGTTAATCTGAGGTATGTCCTTTGTATGCCAATTCTGATGACAGTTTTAATCATAAAGGTATGCTAAATTTTGTCAAATGCTTTTTTTCTGTGTCTACTGAGATAATCAGTAAGAGATGATCATGTGATTTTAGTTTTTAATTCTGTTTATGTGGCATAGCAAATTTATTGACTTACATATATTAAACCATCCCTGCATCTCTGGTATGAAACCTACTTGTTCATGGTGGATTATCTTTTTGATATATTGTTGGATTCAGTTAGCTAATATTTTGTTAAGAATTTTTGCATCTAAGTTCATCAGGGATACTGGTACATATTTTTTTGTTGTTGTTATGTTCTTTCTTGGTTTTGGTATTAGGGTGATACTAGTTTCATGGAATGATTTAGGGAGGACTTCCTTTTTCTTTATCTTGTGGAATAGTGTCAATAGCATTGATACTAGTTCTTCTTTGAACGTCTGATAGGATTCTGCTGTGAATCCATCTGGTCCTGGACATTTTTTTGTTGGTAATTTTTTTTTTATTTAAATGCTGCTGCATGTTATTGGTCAATTAGGGTTTCTAATTATTTCTGATTTAACACAGGAGGGGATTTAATCCAGGGATTTATGCATCTTCTTTAGGTTTTCTAGTTTATGAGCATATAGGTGTTCATAGTAGCCTTAAAAGGTCTTTTGTATTTCTGTGGAATCAATTGTACTATCTCTCATTTCATTTCTAATTGAGCTTATTTGGATCTTCTTCTTCTTTTCTTGGTTAATCTTGCTATTGAACTATTGATTTTATTTATCTTTTTCAAAGAGCCAACTTTTTATTTTAGTTATATTTTGTATTGTCTTTTTGTTTTCAAATTTCATTTGGTTCTACTCTGATCTCGATTATTTATTTTCTTCTGCTGGGTTTGGGTTTGGTTTTTTATTGTTCCTCTAGTTCCTTGAGGTGTGACCTAAGGTTGTGCTCTTTCAGATGTTTTGATGTAGGCATTTAGTGTATGAACTTTCCTCTTAGCACTACCTTTGCTGTATCCCAGAGGTTTTGATGGGTTGTGTCACTATTATCATTCAGTTTAAAGAATTTCTAATATCTACCTTGATTTCATTGTTAACACAATGATCATTCAGGAGCGGGCTATTTAATTTGCATAGTTTTGAAAGTTCCTTTGAGTTCATTTTCAATTTTATTCCATTTGGTCTGAAGGAGTACTTGATATAATTTCAATTTTCTTATATTTACTAAGGCTTTTTTTGTGACCTATCATATGGCCTATCTTGGAGAAAGCTCCATGCACTGATGAATAGAATGTGTATTCTGTGGTTGCTGTTGAATAGAATGTGTATTCTGTGGTTGTTGTGTAGAATGTTCTGTAAATATATGTTAAGCCCATTTGTTATAGGTATAGTTTAAATCCGTTGTTTCTTTGTTGACTTTCTGTCTCGATGACCTGTCTAGTGCTGTCAGTGGAGTATTGAAGTCCTCCACTATATTCTGATGCTGTCTATATAATTTCTCAGATCTAGTAATTGTTTTATAAACTTGGGAGCTCCAGTGTCAGGTGTATATATATTTAGGTTTGTGATATTTTCCTGTTGGACAAGGGCTTTTACCATTATATAATGTCCTCTTTGTCTTTTTTAACTGATGTTTCTTTAAAGTTTGTTTAGTTTGATATAAGAACAGTGATTCCTGCTCACTTTTGGTGTCCATTTACATAGAATGTCTTTTTCCAGCCCTTTACCTAAGTCCATGTGAGTCCTTATATGTTAGATGAGTCTCCTGAAGATAGCAAATACTTGGTTAGTGAATTCTTATCCATTCTGTAATTCCATATCTTTTAAGTGGAGTATTTAGGCCATTTTCAATGTTAAGATTAAGATATAAGGATTTATTCCATTCATTGTGTTATTTGTTGCCTGAATACATTGCCATTTCTTTTATTGACTTTTGTTTTATAGGTCCTGTGAGATTCATGTTTCAAAGAGTTCCTGTGTGATGTGTTTCCAGGATTTGTTTCAAGATTTAGGGCTCCTTTTAGCAGTTACTGTGGTGCTGGCTTGGTAGTGGTGAATTCTCTCAGCATTTGTTTGTCTGAAAAAGACAGTATCTTAAGTTTCCTTTATGAAGCATAGTTTTGCTGGATACAAAATTATTGGCTGATAATTGTTTTGCTTAAGGAGGCTGAAGATAGGGCCCCATTTCCTTCTAGCTTGTAGGGTTTCTGCTGAGAAATCTGTTGTTAATCTGATAAATTTTTCTTTTTAGGTTATCTGGTGATTTTGCCTCACAGCTGTTAAGCTCTGTCGTTTGTCATTACTTTTTATAACCTGATGACTATGTGTCTAAGTGATGATCTTTCTGCAATAAATTTTCCATGTATTATTTGAGCTTCTTGTACTTGGATGTCTAGATCTCTAGATCTTGGGGGTGTCTGTAGAGAGTCCTGTGATGTGAACCATCTTCAGGTCTCTCAGCCATAAATACCAGCTCCTGCTCTGGTGTAGGTAGCAGGGGAGTAAAATGGACTTTGTGAGGGTCCTTCTTTGTAGTTGTTTAATGTACTAGTTTTGCTCTGGTTGGCCTCCTACCAGGAGGTGACACTTTCAAGAGAGCCTCAGCTGTGGTAGTATAGGCAAGGCCCTAGAACTTCCAAGAGAATATGACCTTTGTCTTCAGCTACCAGTGTTAGTAGGGAAGGACTATCAGGTGGGGCAGTGATAGGCATGTCTGAGCTCAGACTCTCCTTGGGTGGGGCTTGCTGTGGCTGCTATGGGGGGTGAGGATGTGGTACCCAGGTCAATGGAGTTATATTCCCAGAAGGATTATATTATGGCTGCCTCTGCTGTGTCATACAGGTTGTCAAGGAAGTGGCAGAAAGCAGTAATTACAGACCTCACCCAGCTCTCACACAACCCCAATGGCCAGTCTCACTCACGCAGTGGCCACCTCAGCAGCACCAAGTTTGTTTCCAGGCAGTGGGTGAGCAGGGCTGAGAACTTGTCCCATGCTACTAGCCTCCTGGCTGAGAGAGGAAACAGGGCTTTTGCTTTCGCACCTCCCTCACTCCCCCGACCCCAACATTAAATCTGTATATCAGATTCATGCCCTCTCAAGTTCTGGCCAGGAATTTTGCATTCAGTTGGAAAGGTTTCCTTCTCCCTGTGATCTTTTCCCAGTTCCTCTGCAGCCCTTCCCAGTGACCTCTGAGACAAGTCAGAAATGGCTTCTCTGGGGACCCAGAGAGTCCACAGGGCTTTTCCTATTGCTTCTTCTGTCCTGTATTTCACTTGGCTCTCTAAATTGTCTCAGCTCCAGGTAATGTCAAATTCTTTTCCTGTAATCTGGACCTTCAGGTTCCCCAGTGAGGGTGTGTGTTTGGGGGCGGATGACCTCCCTTTCTCACTTTCACAGTTTGGGCAAACCGTATTCAGACGGTCTCCCAGGTCCTACAGGAGCACTTCACTTCCTTCAGTGGGTCTGTGGATTCTCTTGGCTTTCCTCGTATATTCTTAGAGTCGTTCTTGGAGCAAAAGTTCATGATGCAAGTCTCCACATGCTGCTCTTTCCATGAGAGTTCTCTTTTCTTTTCTTGCTTCCTTTCTGTTCCATTATTTCTTTCTCTTTTGTAAGTTGCAAGTATGGCAAGAACTCTACCTTTGCTAGGTTCTTCAGAGATATTAATTTCAGAAATTCCATTTGCTACTTTATCTGTGTGATGATGTGTGTGTGTTTGTATGTGCAATTTTTTTTTCAATTAGAAAAAAATGTTCACAGAAGTGACTGCCTTAGTTATTTGAGATTTATTAGTCATACCTTTAAAAAAAAACCTAAAAGGCTGTGTATTGCTTATGGCAAAGTATCTTACTGATAGTCAAAAATCTAGTTCAATGAGGTACATCTGTTTGAAAATAAGTTTATGAATTTACAAAGCATTTGAAATTTAATTTAAATGCATTTTTGTTCTCAAAAAATTTTTGATTAGTTTTAGAATTTCAGTAAATACAACAACAGATGTATTTTAGAAGCAGGAGATAAATCTACATAAATTCAAAAAAGCAAAGTCCTTCGAAATTCCATTGGCTTATTTTTGTTTTCCCCTTTTGTCAGCATTTTACCAGCACTGTACAAAAATACACAGATGTCGAAACTGTGCATAAGTCCTAATATTTAAGGAACAGATGTCTAAGTAAATGTGATCATTTTCTTTGTGTGTGTCTCTCTCTATATATATGTTTTTATGCATATAAACTAGCTTATCTGTAAACTCACATTTACTCAGCAGCATATCTATTGCATTAGTTGCTTTTTATCATATTAAAAATTATCAGAATGCTAATAGATTACTTCACAATCTCATCTCAATAGTGACATAGTGATGCCAACAATGATGCCAGAGAGAGAGAAACAGAAATTTGGGGATTATTAAAATGGGGCCTTCTAAAAGTAATGGAAAAACTATTTGCCTTATCATCATTTTTTCCTCAGTTTCCCCCAACAAACTTTAATTCACCCTCCACCAACCCCTTCAACCTGGGGTGATGCAAAACTGAAAGATATAAAAAGGAATTTGAAAATAACTAAAGAAATTAAAGTAGAAGCTGAATTGACTTATTTTTTGTCTTTATTTTTAGTTACATCTAATATACTAATGTATACTTAGTGATATAACATAATCGTTTATTTAGTTACATGCTTAAGTCTGATCTATAAAGCTGGAAGAAAATGTAAGAATATTAGTTGCCACCAATTCCCATTGAAGGAATTAGAAAGGTTTCCTCCAAAGTCATCTGTGTCCCTCTTTTGCAGATATTTCTATTATTGTTCTCTCAACTCATATTCCTCTAGGATGTTTAGCTTTTTTATTTTGTTCACTTCCCCCAAATGAGATTTGCAAGCATATCACACCATACATGGGCAGTACGATTCACAGACTTTCTTCTATACATTGATGTAATAAAAATAGTATTTATTTTATTAACGTGTGAAGTAGTATTCAGCTCACTGATTTTTTTCCTAAAAACAACTTTAAAATGTGCTGCTGAAGCAACAATAACAACAAAAATGCTTACACTTAAAAGCAATTAAATGATATAATTATGCTAAGGTTAGGAAATTAATAACATGGAATGGAATGATAGAAATAATTGGGGGAATTTAAGGGAATTAAATCCTAAAGATTTTTTAGGAAATCTTATTTACCTTAAATTGCCAAAGTTAACTCAATGCTGTATAACATACAACATATTTCATATACTTTTTTAAGTAAAAAACACTAAAATTCAATATCTAGCATAAAAAGGTAAATTGTCAAGAAAATTTGAGTAAATAATATTATTTGACTATTTCTGTATTTAAATACTATTTGGTTAATTATAAAAATACATACTCAAATTGTCTATTTACATTTTTATTAATTGGTTAATTTTTAGAGCATTAGGATATCTTTTTCACATAATAGTGATATATATATGTATATATACATGTGTGTATATTTTTGTTTCATTGCATTATTTCATTCCTTCAGGATCTTCAATTTGAGTACTTTGAAGTATCTGTTGCCTGTGTCTATCACTGTTCTTTTATTTGCTCTTTTTATTTCTATCACTGTGTTCCTTACTGTGCTTTTTTCATGTATATTTTACATTGGATATTTTATAATTTATCTTTAATTCTGAGATTACTTTGTCATTTCTTCAATTTATTAAGTTTTGTGTTCAATTGATGTTTTCTCCATTTATATTCTTATTTTAAATTTCTGTTTTTCTTCAATGTAAGCAATTTCTCAATTACAGCTTAGATTACATTTATATTACACATATACTATAAACCTTATAGTCAAGTGCCTCCATTTTAAGCTTCTTGGAGGAAAGTATTTTCATTTGTTGGAAAGTTTTAATTTACTTTTTTTGTTGTTGTTTGTTGTCTTACTATATTAACTTCCTATACTCAGTTTTTTTTCCTCTGTTTACATTTATGTGCTTTAAGCAAAAGATAAACCTAAAGTAAATTGATTTAGAGAGGCTGAAATAAAATGATCAACAAAACATATCCCAAATGCAAACACAAAGAAAATAAAGGTTTATGTGGCGATGTAGAACTTATCCTCCAAAGCATTAAATGAGACAGATTTACAATGTTAAAGGTTAGGAATCACAATTATTGTGTACCAGCTCTAAATGTCTATCCAACAATGACATAGTGGTAAAGTTTCTGAAGTAGAAACTACAAGAAGCAAAGGAAATGATGAAAAGTCAGACAATACCTACTCAAAATAAAACTTTCACTTATTATTCTGAGTTGAAGACATTTCAAACGAAAAATAATAAGTACAGAGAAAACCTAAACAATGTAATTATTATAATAAGATACTTATTATAAAATATAGATCTCAACTTTTACTCATTGGTAATATAGAAAAAGAGCCATTTAATTGCAAAATAAAAATTTTTAAAGAAAAAGTAATTTGCACAAAGAAGAAATAATATAAAATTCAATATTTGATTATAAAACACTATGTGTCTGAGTATGGTTTGTCAATACATTAAGTATTAGTGACTTATTATATAAAAATAGATCAATAATTTTCCCTTTTATGCTCCACCCTTTGACAACAAGATTATGTAAAGTGGTGATCTTTATAACAATTTTTAAGAAATATCCTCTTTGGCTTTACTTAGAAAATTTTTTTTTAAGGTGAGTATTATTTGGTTTTATGTTGGGAACATTCACTAGTGAGTGTAATTGAGATAGAAATTTCCTGTGTGGAAAATAGATTAAATTTCTTAATAAATAGTGGGCTACTCAAATTTTCTATTTCTTCTTGTGTTAGATAAGATGTAATCATTTTCTCAAGACATTTCTGCAACTCCTTTACATTGCAGAATATATTGGCATATAGTTTTTCACAATGTTATGTTATTAATTCTTTGTTTTTTGTTAGTAACACTCTTCACAATGTTTTCCTTTTTCATTTTAAATAAATTATACTAATCTTTAAAATCATCAGCTTTTGGATTTGTTAATTTTTTCTGTTGTCTATTTCATTCATTTATCTTATCTTCCATTATTTTCTGCCTTCTTGTTAGGAAAGGTGTAAAGAGGGCAAGATTTGCTATTTGTTTCTTTGCTTTGTGAGTTGGAAGTGTTGGGGCTAGCTAATTTCAAATTATATATTTTTTTAATATAAGCATTAAATTGATGACTATCTCTTGGACAACTTTAATTATAACCAACATGTGTGCATTTCCATGTCATCATTATTCATCAATTTAAAATATAGTTGACCTGAATTACTGATCTCAATCTATTTTCCAATCTGCGAAGCCTCTTCTCAATGGGAATAAAGTTCTCTACATGCAACTCTGCTAAAAAATTTTAACTGTACTTTTCAAAACCATATCCTTACTGATTTATTTTTATCTTGCTTTTCCAGCCATATAAAGGAGTATGTTTATACACAAGCAAAACTAATAATGTATAAAAAACTAAACACTTAAAGTCTCTAGAGATTTTCCTAATAAATCAGCTAATTAATAAAACAAATGATTTCCTATTCCCTAATGATTAATACTGTTAGGTGCTTACTCATGTGCTTATTAGTTATTTTTATATCTTCTTTGGGTAAATGTCCTTTCAAATCTTTTTTATTTTTAATTAGGTATCTTTTTACTATTGAATGATACCCATTCATTATCAATTGTGGATCCAAGTACTTATAAGATAGCTTGCAAAATTTTTCTCCCACTCTGAAGGTTGTCTTTTCATATTCATGATGACATCCTTTGAAACACAAAAGTTTTAAATTTAAACAAATTTAAATTTAATGATATTCAGTATTTAACTTAAATTTAGTGATGTTAGGTATTTCTGTTTTGTTCTTTTGTTCCTTCTAGTTTTGATGTCACATTCAAGAAACTGCTAATCCATGATCATAAAGATTTTCACTTAGGTTTCTTCTAAGAGTTTTATAGATTAAGTTCTTATATTCAGGTATTTGAAGCATTTTGAGTGAAATTTTGTACATGTTTGAGGTGGGGGTCTAATTTCACTCATTTAAATGTAGATATCCAGTTGTCTCAGTACTTTTAGTTGAAAAGAGTATCTTTCTCCATTGAATAATCTTCTCACCTTTGTTGAAACTAAGTTGTCCATAGATGTATGGATTTACTTCTGAACTCTCAAGTATATTCATTAATCTATACGATTATGTGTATGCTGGTGACACATTGTTCATAACTTTGTATTAATTTGAAATTGGGAAACGTAAGTCCTTTAAATTTGTCCTTTATTTTCAATATCATTCTGGCCTTTTTGGGCCTGTTGAATTTTATATACATTTTAGGATCAACTTGTCAGTTTATACAAAGAAATCATCTGGGATTTTAGTAAGGACTTCATTGACTCTGTAGATTGATTTAAGGTATATTTTTATCTAAACAACATTGAATTATCCAATCCATGAATACAAAACATAGTTTGATTTATTTAATTATTCTTTATTTCAGCACTATTTTATAGTTTTCAGATTAAACCATGAATTTTGATAGATTATTTAATTACTTTATGTTAGATCTGTGGTTTCACTATGTTGCCTAGGTTGTTTTCAAACCCCTCACTTCAAATGATGCTTCTGTCTCAGTCTCCAGAGTAGCCGAGACTACAGGTGTGTGCCATTGAGCCCTGCTAAGTTGTATTTTAAATATGTTATTTTTTAAGGTATTATAAATTGAAATGTTTACATAATTTCTTTTTACATTTGCTCATAGCTACAGCATATTGTACATGTGAGGCTTTATATTGGTCTTGTGTCCGGAAAACCTGTCAATCTCATTTATTAATTTTCACTTTTTTAGTTTCTATCTTAAGATTTTATATATACGGGCCGGGCATGGTGGCTCATGCCTATAATCCCAGCACTTTGGGAGGCCAAGGCGAGTGGATCATGAGGTCAAGAGATTGAGACTATCCTGGTCAACATGGTGAAACCCTGTCTCTACCAAAAAATTCAAAAATTAGCTGGGCAGGGTGGTGCGCGCCTGTAGTCCCCAGCTACTCAGGAGGGTGAGGCAGGAGAATTGCTTGAACCCAGGAGGCAGAGGTTGCGTTGAGCTGAGATTTGCCATTGCACTCCAGCCTGGGTAACAGGAGAGAAACTCCGACTCAAAAAAAAAAAACATATTATGTATACAAGATCATAATCTACAAGTAGAAATACTTTTACTTTTTTTGTTCAGTCTGGATGCCTTTTATTTTCTTGCCTAATTGTGCTGTGTAAAATCCCCAGAACAATGTTGAACAGAAGTTGACAGAGGGGTTATCCTTGTTTTGTACCTGGTCATAGCCAAAACATTCAGTCTGCTGCCATTTAGTATGATGTTAGCTGTAGGATTTTTGTAGATGCTTTATATTAGCTTGAAGATGTTCTCTTCTACTCCTAGTTTGTGTGAGCTTTTACCATGAAAGGGTTTTGGATTTTGTGAAATGCTTTTTCTGCTTCTATTGAGATAATGATATTGTTTTCGTCTTCTGTTCTATTCATATGGATAATTACCATGATTTTTATATGGTAAAACTACCTTGCATTCCTGTGATAAATCCCACTTGATTATGATATATAATTACTTTTACATGCTTCCTGACTTGGATTGTATTATGTTGTTGAGGAACTTGTTTATAAGATATACTGGATTTGTAATTTTTCTTGGGAGTGATCCCTTTGCCTGATTTTGGTACCAAGAGAATTCAGGCTGGCCCCATAGAAAATGTTAGGAAGTACACCCTCCCCTTTCATTTTCAACAGTTTGTAAAGGATAAGTAATACTTCTTTAAACCTTTAGTAGAATTCAATTCATTAAGGAAGTCATACGGTTCTGGGCTTTTTGTTTAATAAAATTTGTTCATTACTAAATCTGTTTAGAATTCTGATTTGTTCTTCAATCTGTTTTGGTGATTTATGCCTTTCTAGGAGCTTTTTCATTTTGTGTAGTTTATCTAATATTTGTCCTGTAATTTTCCATAGTATTATTTTATACTACTTTTTTATTTCTATAATTCCAATAATAATCTTTTCTCTTTGATTCCTGATTTTAATCATTTTGGTCTATTACCAAATTTCCATATGCATTTTAGAAAGTTTTGATTCATTTAGTCTTTACTTTCTGCTTGTGCAGAATATTGATATAAGTCAGAAGTGAGAGTTTAGGGCCTTTTTCAGATCTTCCTGAGCATCTGCCAAATACTATGCCTGTGCATGGCCTTCTAAATTCCCAAACCATGTGGGAGATTTTCAAAGCCCTATGAACATCTCATTACTCAGTCTTACCTTTTAAGTTTTTTGGCTAGTCTATTGTTTGCCCCAACTGTTAGCCATCCCTCAAGCAGTTATAATGTTAAAGAATTCAATAAGCTACCTCTAATCTCTGAAGAAATGCTTTCAGCATTGCATGAATTTGAGAGAAGTCAGATAAAGACATGTCTTTCAGGTGTCTTTTGGGGTGCCACTAGACAGGAAAATAATGACTGTTCTTTGGAACAAGCCTTTGAAAAATATTCAGCTCTGTTCTGCTCCCTCCCATACTAGGAATGCAAGGTGTTGTTTTTTGAGGCTACTGTTGAGCTAAGGAGTTGGAAATGAGGTAAGTTAACACACCACAAAGCTCTCTTTTCTTATAAGAATTAAACCATTTTTCTTGACTAAATGATCCCCAGGTTGTTTTATAAGCCTTTGGTTAAATTTCCAGCATTCTGAAAACGTTGATTCTAACAATTTTTTTCAAGTTTGAAAATTTGCTTTTATGGAATGATAAGCTCAGTGATTTTTATCCACTCTTTCCACTTGTTCTCTGTATATTTAAAGGTGTGTTATTGAGTGCATATAGATTTAGAATTGTGACAATTTTCTATGGGACTGCACTCTATTTTTTTTATAAACTAGAATTATTTGTCCCTAGTAATGTTTTTCCTTAATGTTGATTTTGATTTATATTTGCATAGCTACATCAGTTTTATTAGTTTGTTGTTTCCATGTTGTATTTTACGTCTTTCAATTTTTTGTTTTAAGTGTGTCACGTATAAAGAATACATGTTTTTCTTTAACTGAGTTTGACAATCAGTCATAATTGAAGTATTTAGTCTGTAGTAATTCATAATAATCACTAAAATAGTTGGGTTTTGATTTGCCATATAACTATGTTTTTATTAAGTTCCTCTGTTCCTAGTTGTTTTTTATTTTTTTAATTTTTTATTTCTTCTACATTTTTCAAATTTATAATTTTTTGCTTTATTTAGCTTTTTAGTTACATTCTTTCAATATTATTTTAGTGGTTCTACTAAATATTACAAGACATTACATTTTCTGTGTTTTACTTATTAAACACAAATTATTTTCTCTACAACTTCATTCAGTACTGTTAGAACTAGAAACTTTCAAAATGTGTTTACTTAATTTTAGATTTTGTGTTATTGTTAAATTTGTCTTACTTCTACATATAATTAAGCTACACAAGACATTATGCTAACTGTTTTCTATTGTCAGCATTCATTTATAACTTAACTTTTCAGCATTTCAGATGATTTTAATTTTCTACTGTATCTCTTCTGTAATAATGTTGCCTCAGATGAAATGAATTAACAGACAGGTGTTCACGGGAAAAAAAAAAAAAACAAAGAAAAAATTTAAATGAACACTTGGAAGAAAAAAATTCAGACTTAAAATATCTTTTAAGAAACCTGTTCTCCCATGCCTATAATTTGTGTTTATAAATAAACTACTGCCAAGGGCTTAAAGTAAACTTTTATTCTCAATAATGGGAAAAAATGTAAAAAGCCAAAAAGAGAAATGGTTAATAAAATTCATCTATCATTTCACATTATATCATCTTAAACACTCTTACTGAATGTAACAAATAAGATAAATAAAAAAATAAAAATTATTATTAATTCAAAAGGTGTAGAAGGGAAAAATTTTTTAAATATAAAAAATAACAAGGAATGGATGAACTTAAATAAAAGCATAGTCATAGGACATCAGACATAGTCATAGTCATAAGATAGTATATGTCTTAACTAAAGATGTATCCTAGTCAAAATGGAAGTATATGTCTTTAGTTAAGACATATACATAGTCATAAGACATAGTTTACATCTTAACTAAAGACATATACTTCCATTTGGACTAAGATTGTGAAACTCATTATTGAATTTAATTGTCTGACTGAGTCACAGTAAAACTCAAAGGATACAATTAATGCTTAGTTTCCCCACATCAGTTGAGGTTATTTGAAAACCGTCACCTTGAGGAGAGATCCAAGATGGCCTAATACGAACAGCTCTGGAGTGCAGTTCCCAGCAAGAAAAATGCAGATGGTGAGTGCTCACTGCATTTCCAAACAAATTTTCACTGCCCACAGACCAGGAGAGTCCCAGACTGAGAAGTGCAATGAGTTTTCAGCACAGCTGGTGCCATGGGTTGGCACAAAGAAACTCACACAAATCTGGGTGGCCGTTTCCACTGGCGCCTAGAATGCCTGGGATACAGAGCTGCCCATTCAACTGAAAGGGAGGGGGCTGAGACAGGGAGCCAGGCAATCTGGCTCAGAAGCTACCACTCCACAAAACAAGCAATCTGAAACACTCTGGATTGAGAGTTTCACAGCAAGCACAGCTGGACCCAGGACAGTCCAGCTCAGTGGGGGAAAGGGCATCTGCCACTACTGAGGCTGTCCACCAATACTGGGGCAGTTCCCACAGCAACTGGGCAGAGCCTACAGCAGCTCAGCAACACCTCTGCTGGCAGACTGTGACTAGACTACTCCATGCAGGGCAGGGCATCTCTGAAAAAATGCAGCAGCATGTCAGGAACTTATAAATAAAGCTGACCTTCCTAGGTCAGAGCATCTGGGAAAAGAGATGGTTATGAGTTCCACTGCAGCAGACTTAAAGGTACCTGCCCAGCAGCTCTGCACAGAACAACAGAGCTCCCAGTACAGCACTTGAGTTCCTATAAGGGATGGACTGTGTCCTCAAGCAGCTCCCTGACCCCCATATACCCAAAGAGACACCTCATAAAGGAGAGCTCGGGCCAACATCTGGCAGGTACCCTTCTGTGACAAAGATAACAAAAGAAGAAACTGGCAGCAACCCTTACTGTTCTGCAGGCCCCGTGGGTGATCCCCAGGCAAGCAGGATCTGGAGTGGACCTCCAGCAGTCATGAAGCAGAGGGGCCTGACTGTTAGAAGGAAAACTAAGAAACAGAAAGAAATAGCTTCAACATCAACAAAAAGGACATCCACTCAGAGAACCCATCCGAAAGTCACCAACTTTCTTTTTACAAGAAAAAAAAAAAAAAAACAAACCCATCCAAAAGTGGGCAAAGGATATGAACAAACACTTTTCAAAAGAAGACATATATGAGGCCAACAGATTAAAAAATACTCATCATCACTGATTATTAGCAAAATGCAAATGAAAACCACATTGAGATACTACGTCACACCAGTTAGAATGGTTATCATTAAAAAATCTGGAGACAACAGACACTAGAGAGGATGTGGAGAAATAGGAACACTTTTGCACTGTTGGTGGGAGTGTAAATTAGTTCAACCATTATGGAAGACAGTGTGGTGCTTCCTCAAGGACCTAGAAACAGAAATTCCATTTGACCCAACAATCCCATTACTGGGAATATACCCAAAGGATTATAAATCATTCTATTATAAAGACACATGCACACGTATGTTCACTGTGGCACTGTTTACAATAGCAAAGACCTGGAACCAACCCAAATGCCCATCAACGATAGACTAGACAGGGAAAATGTGGCACATATACACCATAGAATGCTATGCAGCCATAAAAAATGTTGAGTTCATGTCCTTTGCAGGGACATGGATGAATCTGGAAACCATCATTCTCAGCAAACTGACACAAGAACAGAAAATCAAACACCGAATGTTCTCACTCATAGGCAGATATTGAACAATGAGAACACAGGGACACAGGGATGGGAGCATCACACACTGGGGTCTGTTGGGGGGGCCAAGGGAAGGACAGCAGCAGGGATGGGGAAGTTGGGGAGGGATAACATGGGGAGAAGTGCCAGATGTAGGTGACAGGGGGATTGAGACAGCAAACCACATTACCATGTGTGTACCCATGCAACAATCCTGCATGATCTGCACATGTACCCCAGAACCTAAAGTATAATAAAAAAAAGAAAAAGAAAAAAGAAAACCACCACCTTAATACCTCATAAATTTTTCATAATTCTATTTTTATAGTAAGGAGAAATATTATATTAATAATTCCATGCAACCATTCTCCCACTGCAAAAAGTTGAATAATTTTAATAATAATTCCTGAAAGAATATTAATAATTGACTAATTCCAGATATGATGTGTCTGAGTTTGTGTTATATAGCAGGATAATAGGTAAGGTGTAAGTTTAGGGTGAGGATTGTGGAGGTAAAAAGTAAGTGAAGCAGGGAAATATTTAAAATGGCATAATAATTTATTTGCCTGTTGGCACCTGCTTTGTTAAGTGTCCAGGAAAACACTCACACCAGTTTTATAGCAAGTATTCTTACTCAGCATGAAGAACTGAAGGACTAGAAGGAAGCTGCCTGTCTGTCTATCTCCTATCTGCCATTTCTCTTTGGTTAACTTTTAATTCATGGTGAACAAATTCCCCTGCACCACCACATTGCAACATTCAGAACCTCTGCCACTGTTCAGGAAGCCACGTTACACATTTCACGGCATGGTACTTCATCTAATAGGAAAGCTGAGAAAAATAAAGAGGTAGTTGAGAGAAACGATGAAGTACAAGGTTTCTTTCTAAGTATTCTGAGGTAATACATATTCATTATGAATTTAAGTCTCACAAATACCCTATAGAGTAGGCAATGAATTTTATCCCATTTTTGCAAATGTGTAAATGGTATTTTTCAAGGTCATATAGCTTAAAGTGCTATAAGGCATAATTGAGATTTAGTATGTCTGTCTCCATGGCCCGCAGTCATAGCTTGTGTATCACATGCACTCACAGGGTCGATATTAAAACATTATGTTTTAATTATACAAAATAATTCTTTTTAATCAAATAATTTTATAGTGCTGTACAGGCAGCCTGTCACTAAGTGGAACACCTTATCTGAGTTGTTATTTTTTTCGTTTTGAAACATCGAGTTTTTCATAAAGTATTGCCCTTGTGGAACTTGAATATATAACAGACGGGAAATTCATTGGTTTTAATTTGGGATTGGATAAATGAAAGTTATAGTTAAGTTCGCAAGTAACCCTATTTAATTACCTAGAAAAGTACAAACATAAATAATTCCTGAGGCCCAATACTTTTCTGCCTAATAAAGATTGTTCACGTAAGGAGAGGGACATAAAAAATACTTGATGCTGAGTCAGTTTTTTTCCTCTGCATTTCACAGCCACAACAAGCTTCTCTAAGATTTTGTCCCATAGATGAACCAAACACTTAAATCCAAGGCTGAATTATGATGCAGTAGCCTCTTAATGCTACTGCACTGTATTGTATGAGAAAACAATAATTAGAAGTCATTTCCCAGTGTTCTGTATGTTCTCCCTTTCTATGTGCCATTAAAGGTAAATGGATTTAGACAACCTCACCAAACCACACTGTAAGTGGTACTCACAGCTTAGGCATTATTATACAATACAATATTATGATTCCACTTTTTTTTTTGTCAGGCCAAATATTTTACTTCTAAGATGTTAATTAAATCAAATATCTTGACTTAAGTAACTATAATAGCAAGAATTGAAAGAAGACAGCATTTCAATAATGACTTTTGTTTGTACAAATAAGTCAGTGTTTGAAATGTTTATAATTAAATGAAGGTTTATGTATAGAGCTTTGAGTATATTACAATGGCCAGTCTTGCCAATAAGACCTCAATAATTAAAACAATGAGTATAGAGACAAGGTATTTAATTACAAAGATGCTCCTTCATGCCAATGGTATTTCACATGCTTTCATTGGTTCTATGTCTTCATTTTTTGAAATGTTTAAAGATTTACCTAAAACAACTCTTACACAAATTTTAGATTTAGCTATAATCTTGTGTGTGTACACACACTTAAAATCATCTAACCATTATGGAGGGTTTAACAAGTGAAAACAGGAACTTTCAACTCAGTAGCTTTACCTTCTTTGACTTTTAGTTTGGTGATAATCAAAGTGAATAATGTTGCCATAATTATCCATTTAAATGGGATGTTTAAAACATTAATAAGTCCACTTCTTAAAAAGCCGTATAACTAGGGCCAGACACGGTGGCTCACGCCTGTAATCCCAGCACTTTGGGAGGCCGAGGTGGGTGGATCACGAGGTCAAGAGATCGAGGCCATGTTGAAACCCCGTCTCTACTAAAAAATACAAAAATTAGCTGAGTGTGGTGGCATGGGCCTGTGGTCCCAACTACTCCAGAGGCTGAGGCAGGAGAATTGCTTGAACCCGGGAAGCGGAGGTTGCAGTGAGCTGAGATCGTGCCACTGCACTCCAGCCTGGTGCCTGGGGCAGAGCAAGACTCTGTCTCAAAAAAAAAAAAAAAAAAAAAAAAAAGCCAAAAAAATGTAAAAATGTATATATGAACAAAGGAGTTAAAATTGTCTAGAAGTAAGCAAAATTTGATTGTAGCCGACCATTTCAAAA